>CM064579.1:14140470-14239146 GCA_032716605.1 Paralithodes platypus
ATACACAGCTCCACCTCCCTTATAGGCCGAAACGTGCAAGTAGTCAATTGCTGGAAACTGAACACAGTCATATAATAGTAGCCAGAGTAAAGTTAAAAGGACGGCACCGGTACTCAAAGAATGATGAGCGATAATGAAAATAATATGTGGTACACCGAAGAAAACTAGACTAGTTAAAGATAGTAAGCAACTTTGATGTGGGTACAAAGGAGTACAACGTACAAAGGAGTACAAAGGAAATAAAGAAACAACAGGTCCAGTGACCCCTCTAGCCTGCTTGTCCTCCAAAACACTGAGGATTAAATGTCCAAACAGTGGTTTAGAGTGGGTAAGGGAAAATTCGAAAGGGAACTACTACCCTGGAACTAATGTCGATGGCAGGATTAGGAAGTTAGTAGGGGACAAATGGGTTAGTATCATAACACAGTTATAAGTGATCTTTCGTACATCTGGGAGTAATGTCTTATTCTATCTATCTATTGCCTGACGCCGTGATCCCCGAAGGGGTGGCCACGAACGAACCGCCCCCATGCACCTCTGTCCCCAGTCAGTCGACGCCCCTCCCCCCAACCAGCACCACCTTCGTTCATGTACTTCCTCACTCCATCCTTCCACCTCATATTCGGTCTACTTGATATTGTCTTATTGATATTATTAATATATACGCAATAATCCTTGATGAATCCGTCGGGGGTATAACATAAAGTTATTCATTTACAAACGCAGTCAGTCGCGGGTTTGATGCGAGATATTTGTCTATGCGATGTTTAAAAGAATCAACGGTGCTGCAGTCTATAACGTCTAGGGGAAGCCCTTTCCACAATTTGACAAATCGATTGAAGAAGAAATTCTTAGATTCCTGTGATTTAATAGATTTACTAATAATTTTACAACCGTTTCCCCGCGTGTAATTAGATTGGTCGATAGTGAAGTTCTTACTACAGTTCATATTGTCGATGCCTTTGATGATTTTGAACATTTGAATTAAGTCGCCTCTTAATCTGCGCTGGGTTAAAGGAAATAGATTAAATTCTCTAAGACGCTCTTCGTATGGTTTGTTCTTTAGGCTAGGTATCATTTTGGTAACTCTACGTTGAACTGGTTCTAGCTTGTCTATATCTTTTTGGTAATAAGGGCACCAGGATTGAACGCAGTATTCCAGAAGAGGGTGGACTAAGGAATTTTAAAGAGTTAGGATAACTTATTTGGATTTATGCTCAAATGACCTGCCAATAAAGCAAATTATTTTGTTTGCCTTCTTAATAACTTCTGAACATTGTTGACTCGGTTTTAGGTTACTCAATATTGTTACTCCCATAACAGTGTGTCTGTCTACACTCTTAAGCTGAGTGCCATTCATCGAATAGTATGCTTTCTAATTTCGGTATCCGATATGTAGTACTTTACATTTATCTGCATTGAAACTCATTTGCCAAATTTGGGCCCAACATGACAACTTATCTAGATTGTGTTGCATATCGTCACCTTGTTCTTTTGAGAGTACGCTATTTGTAATTATGGTAACGTCAGTAAACTTTGAGATTGTACAGATGATACCCTCATCTATGTCGTTGATGTTAATTAGAAAGATAATTGTCCTAGTACCGATCCCTGGGGTACCTCGCTACTTACAATGGTAAATTTAGATGCCTTACCGTTTATGAATACTCCTTGCTTTCTGTCGCTGAGCCAAATTTATATCCATTTCAACACACCGTCTTGTATTCCATGTGCTTTTAGTTTAAGCAGTAAACTTTTGGGGGAACTTTGTCAAAGGCCTTTTGAAAATCAAGGTACATAATATCTACAGCTTTACTCTCATCATAGAGGATGAGGATATCGTGGAAGAAGTTAAAGAGATTTGTTAAGCAGGAACGTTTGTTATGAAAGCCGTGTACAGTGTTGAGTATCTTTAAGTATGTTATTTTCCTCTAAGTGAGTCTCTCTCTTATGAGTGTGTCTAGCATTTTACATACAACTGAGGTTAAGCTAATTGGACGATAGTTACTGGGTAGGGATTTGCTGCCTTTTTATTAATATCGGTGTTACGTTGGCTAGCTTCCACTGATCAAGCATAGTTCGAGACTGCAAGGATTAATTGAATAGCAATGTCAGTGGTTTGGAGAGCTCATACTTAGCTTCCTTTAGAACTCTAGGCGAGATTGAATCAGGTCCAGACGTTTTATTTACCTTAAGTTTATCTAAACATTTCAATATTTCTCTCTCTGTAATGGTGATATGGCTTAGAACATCAGAATTAGCAATCTTAATCGGCGATGCTGTAGGGATATCACTGAAGTCTTTTGTTGTAAAAACTGATGCAAAGAAGGTATTGAGGGCATTACTCATTTGTACTCCATCTTTGGTGTATTCTCCATTTTCGTCGACTAACAGTCCAACAGTTGAAGTAACTACTTTTTTCTTTCTGATATAAGTATATAATTATTTTGGGTTTGTTTTACTTTGATTCGCAACATGTAACTCCAGGGTCTTTTTACTTTGTTTACTTAAATGTTTGTCTTTGCGTCGTAGTTCTATAAATTTCACAAGTTCTTCGTCATTTTGTGAGGATTTTAATCTATCATTAGCAATCTTTTTAGCAAGCAAACAGTCTGAAATCTCTTTATTCCAACATTTAGGCTTTTCATTATGGCCTGTACGCCGTATATTTGATGGTATGCAGTCTTGCACTGCTTTTAGGTAAGTGGTTGCCAATAATTCCCTAGATGTATTTATGTCATTATTGTTAATTAGAAAGCACCACTCAGTTTCTTTAAACATAGCTCTAAGTTTACGAAAGTTTGCTTTCTTGAAATTAGGGACTTTCTCGATGCTGCTATTTGGTTCGGTACTACTAAACTTTAAACTGAAAGTTATTGTACGATGGTCGATACTTGTGCCTCTAAATCTGAAAACTTATTGCGTATGCTACGAGCGTTTGCAAATAATACTTTTATAGTTGCGGTTTTAGACTCACGGAACGCTCTTTAATCGAATGTTTGGTTTTTGTCGATCTACATCTACGTTCATGGCTGTCCTCGGTCCGAGAGGGAGAGACTTGGTTGATAGTTGATGAGTAATGTAATGGGTAAGTAGTAGAGGGATGAATGTTTACAGTTGATTGACCTCTTCAACACAATGCAGTATTATTCACCTTACTTTGGTTACTATCAGACGATTTTCTTAAGCTTATTTTCTACCTCTAGAATTCAAAGGGTTAAGGGTTAAGAGAAAGAGAAAACAACAAAAGGCGAGGTGGCCTCAATTAAGCCGTAACGCAAACATTGAGCCCACCTCGCTGTTTTTGTTTTCTCTTTCTCTCCCTCTCTCCTCGTTTTTTTTTTTCTCTTTCTCTCCCTCTCTCTTTGCCTTGTATCCGTTCGGCCCCGTTCAGCCTACTGTTTTAAGACGTTTACCCCCATCCAGGTATCAATATTTTCCTGGTGAGCGGTAGCGAGCCAACATATATATATTTTTGTTTTGAGAGCAACTAAATTTGTAAATTTTTCGATAGAAAAATGTCTCCGGTGAAGCTGGACATTGCCAATCTCCGAATTAAGGGGAGATGGGTCGTTTTTCTGGTCCCCTTTCTTCCTCATGGTTAACCCCATTAGTTTTCATATTTTATGACGTTCGGCCCATTAGTTTGGCGATTTTAAGACATTTCACCCCATTTCGTTGTCAATATTAAGACTTTCGTGTCATTTAGGCGTCGAGTTTTGGTGAGGTCAGTCCTCAAGGCAATAGTGAGTTGGGTCTATAATTAGGCCTTGTAATTGGGGTTGGGTGTGACAGGGATCTGCCTTGTTAGGGCCGATCGGCTTTCTGCAGACTCCCATTTTCTTTTGTTCTTATGTTTGTGCCATGAAATATATGCAACAAGTTTTTGGATGATCTCGCCGAGGTATTCGCCGAACCATCGCTTAATTCGCCGAAGACGTCGCAAAACATACGCCGAGGATTCGTTCATCCTTCGCATTATTTTATTCAAATGTGACAGTTCTCGCCGAGGTCATCGGCGAACCATCGCTCAATTTGCCGATGACGTCGCATAATGTCGTCGATTCGTCTTACCTATCGGCGACATCGTCACCGAGTGTAAACTTGTCAACGTTTTTTAACGGTCAAAATCGTTGACGTCGCACAAATTCGTAGAGAATTGACAAGACTACGTCCTCGGCGACGAAAATCGTATGAAATCGCATCAGTGGGAAAGGGGAATTAGACCTCCCTGTACGACACATAATTTCACATGTGGGCAGTTTTTCAACTGCCCAGACAAGAATCCGGGCCTTTTCCTCACTATTCATGTTCGTTTAACCCATCTGAAAAATTCATAGGATGAGTGGAAGCTCTAAATAAGGCACAAATACGAAATAAAAGGGAGCATTGACTTGGAGCGTTCGACAAAAACACCTTTCTCTCCCGTGTCTGCTTGCATACTGGTCACTGTGACTCCCCTCAGAGCGGGAGCCTAGTGCTGCCTGAGTTGCCAGATGTCTTCAGAATTTAGTTACCACCCTCCGTATGGGAGAAACGCGAATAATTGATAGCTGATATTTCATCATATTTTCATACAAAAAGGGGTGCTCGGCTCTCAATTTTCCGCATACACTGTAGTATGGGCGTATGGCCAATAGTCCTTCCAGTGGAAACTAAATAAGACACCTGGGACAAATGTGATATACAGTACGTTAAATAAAAGTAATCTATGGCATGGAAGACAGGAAGAAGGGATGCACATGAGAACAATTGGATGAATAATACATTGACTGAAACTTAACCCTTGTCTATCGGGGCCCGACTTAAGTCTGTATCGAAAAATTTGGACTATGTGGCGGGGCCCGACTTAAGTCCGAGTGCAATTTTGGTGCAATATTGGCTCTGAGAGAAAGACGAGTGACTAGAGGAGCATGGGTTACCTCATGACCGCTCGCCACGGCTGCCGTGGACCTACTGAGATTTACTCCACATACATCCACCCTCACTCCCTCGCTACATACGTAATTATATAAAGAAATTACTGTATTTTAGCGATTTTGCCCTTCGGTTGCACGATCGTGGCAAGACAACCAGTGATCGTAGAAAGATGGTCCGGGTGTCATTGGAAAGCTCAATTTACGCCCTTTCAGGGATACATACTTGTATTACGGTCTGGGTCTTGTTTATGCATGAAAAAGAGCACGGAAACAACCCAATTTAAGGTAAAAAAAACACGCTGGGCGGCACGATCAAATATACCGCCTAGCCTGCTCGTAAGGTGTTAAAGTGGAACGGGATAAAATATATGTTTTGGGTAAAAATAAGCCAAGGAGATATTGATGAATCAGGATATCAGACTAGGAGAGCGATATATATGCCTGATTGGTGATTGATTGTCTAATGTGAATGACAGGAAGACACATATAGCAAGGGACGAATAATGGATATAAACAGGTTTGACGAACATCGATAAATGGACTTAGAGCAAAGATTAAACAAAAGTAATATTATGCAGTACACTTAAGAGCGACACATCGTTGATGCTGATTGACAGTTTGTATGAGTGACAGAGAGAATACTTAGAAGAACAAATGCATATGTAAGCAAGTGAATTATCTTTAAGCCGATTAATATATCCATTTAAAGTAAGTTACATTTATCATGTTACTGTTTTAGGCTATGAATGAGGTAGATAGTTGATTGATGATGAATGGCTTAGATGTATAACAGCGGTGGGTAATAATAGAGTGGACGAAAATGAGCTAACTGAGTAATTTAGTGTAACTCCATACATCAAGCGGTGATAAGATGTGCCATTAAACAGCAAGCTAAGGAAGGGTTGAACTGTCTCTGAGATAGGAGGGATAGGTTTGATACCATAGAGGTGAGCATATTAGTGAATGGGTTAACCCTTGTCTATCGGGGGCCGACTTAAGTCCGTATCTAAAAAGCTGGACAATGTAGCCCGACTTAAGTCTGTGTGCAATTTTGGCGCAATATTGGCCCTGAGAGAGAGCCGAGCGGTGGGAGGAGCATAGGTTACCTCATGACCGCTCGCCACGACCGTCGTGGGCCCACTGACATTTACTCCACTCTACTCCACCCTCTCTCACTCGCTACACACGTAATTATGTAACAAAATTACCGTATTTTAGCGATTTTGCCCTTCGGTTGCACGATCGTTGCAAGACAACCAGTGATCGTAGAAGGATGGTTCGGGTGTCATTGGAAAGCTCAATTTATGCCCTTTCAGGGATACATACTTGTATTACGCTCTGGGTCTTGTTTATGCATGAAAAAGAGCACGGAAACAACCCCATTTATGTTAAAAACAAAAACACTGCGCGGCACGGTCAAATATGCTCCACCACCCGCTCTTAAGGTGTTAAGCAGTGCAGCAGAATGTAATACGCAGAAGCAAGCCAAAGAAAGACGTTGACTATATAATAATACAAATATAAAAGGGAATAGTAATGGCATGATTGGTAGATTGTTGATAGTTGAGTAACAGGTGGGTATGTATGACGAATAGTGAAATGGGTAACGTGAAGCAGAAGGAATCAAGCGGTGAAAAGAGAAAAAAAAAAAAAAAAAACGAGCCAAAGCAAGGCTAAGGAACAGTATAATGAGATATCAGGGGCTACCATAGTGTGGTGGGAATATGAACATGATTAGATTAATATCCAGTATTCGAGAATGGATAATAAGTTGTAGGCGTGTGCATAAACCTATAACCGTCTTGGTGGTGTAATGGTTAAGGTGTCTAAAAATCTGTGTGTGATAACCCGGGTTCGAATCCTGGTGGATCACATATATGCTTTCATTCTGCTTCAAGGGGAGGTGTGGTGGAGTGGTCTTGCCACTGGCCTGGTAATCCAAAGGTCCCGGGTTCAAATCCTGATGTATCAATGGGAAGATATTATTGGGATGGAATTTGTGCTGTACCTGGTATCAGTGCATTACCACAAGCCCACCGAAACGTCAATAAAATACCCTCATAGTTCCCTGATTAAATAGCACTGTATGAATATTCCCATATTCAAAATATGCTATAGGGGTGCAATGCCTAGTGAGTTATCTGCTCAACAGGTGGCGTTGTGTGTGTGTAAGTGTGAGAGTCTGAGTGTAGGGGGTGAGACAGTGAAGCACGGGAACGAGGTGGCTTCAGAGGTGGGGTCGTTTCGGGCCATGAGTGAGCACCGTGCCTCATGTGATGGCAAGATGGCAGGTGCTCGTTGTGCTCTACGTGCTTCACATGTCTCACTCCCTAGACTGGAACAAGACCTCACGGGCTTCACTGTTCATTGTAAAGCGGTGAATGTTAAGGCTCTCAGCCTATGCCCGAGAGGAAGTAAGTTGGAATATAGAAAAAAAATAAAAAAATAAAAAAATAATATAATTTCATTGAAGGTGTTTGGTGTTTGGTGAAATGAATAACAATTTGATTATCAGTAGGTTCAAGGATATTTCGTAGCGAGGCCGTTCTATATGATTTGTGCCCCATGAATATGCTTTCCTCTCACTCAAACATTAGGCTACCATAGTGTGGTGGGAATATGAACATGATTAGAATAATATCCAGTATTCGAGAATGGATAATAAGTTGTAGGTGTGTGCGTAAACATTTAACCGTCTTGGTGGTGTAATAGTTAAGGTGTCTAAAAATCTATGTGTGATAACACGGGTTCGAATCCTGGTGGATCACATATACTGTATGCTTTCATTAATTTCATTGGAGGTGTTTGGTGTTGTGGTGAAATTGATAACAAATTGAATAGCCTATATATATATCTATTGCCTGACGCCGTGATCCCCGAATGGGTGGCCAAAAACGAACCGCCCCCATGCACATCTGTCCCCAGTCTGTCGATGCCCCTCCCCCCAACCAGCACCGCCTTCGTTCATATACTTCCTCACTCCATCCTTCCACCTCTCCCTCTCTGTCCCTCCACCTCGCTCTCATACACCCTCTTAGTCATTCTCTCGCTTTCCATACGTTCTATATGGCCGAACCATCTCAAGTTGTTCCTTTTCACACTTTCCAGCACATCTACCTACACACCACACCTCCTTCTTACTTCCTCATTAGTCTGTCTATCCCTCCATGTAACTCTGCATGCACTTCTTAAGTAATTCATTTCCACTGCTCTCACTCTTGGTCTGAGTCTCTCAACCAACGTCCATGCTTCGCTTCCGTAAGTCAGTGTCGGGATTACCACACTGTCATGCAAGGACTTCTTCACTTCCATACTGACCACCCTATTTATTGTTACTGCTTTCAGCATTCCTACAACCCTCTTCCCCTGTTGTACCCTCTCCTGCACTTCTTCATCCATAGTCCCATCTTTACTCAACACACTGCCCAGATGTTTAAAAGAGCTGACGATCTCCATAGCCTGACCGTTCAACTTCACCTCACACTCTGTGACTTCACCCCTTTCGAAGACCATAACCTTGCTCTTCCCCGCATTTACCTTCAAATTCCGTTTTTCGCACACTGTTCCAAACTCATTTACCAGACCCTGCAACTCCCATTCATTATCACTCATCAGAACTGTATCATCCACAAACAGCAGTATAGGTAGCTTCCACTCAATTCCCTCCCTTTTCAGCGATACACGAACATCCACTGCTCTTGATAGTATTTCTTTCATGACTCCATCCATATATACAGTAAACAACCACGGGGACATCACACACCCCTGTTTCAAACCAACATTTAGGTCAAAGAACTCGCTCTGCTCATTCTCCACACGTACTGCCGCCTTTGCACCCTCATACATGCTCTTCACTGCTTTCAGCAACCTGCCATCTACTCCATATATTCTAAGTACTTTCCACAAACCTTCTCTATCCACTCTGTCATAGCCCTTCTCCAAGTCCATAAAGGCAACATACACCTTTTGTTTCTTCTCCAGATATTTCTCCACAACACAATTCAGGGTAAAAATCAGAACTACACATCCTCTTCCCTTCCTAACACCTCCCTGCTCGTCGCCTATCCATTTCTCCATTCTCACTCTCACTCTCTCAATCACTACCCTACTGTATACCTTCCCTACTACGCTTAGAAGACATATTCCTCGGTGGTTACCACACACTCCTCTTTCCCCTTTGCCCTCATATAGGGGGACTATTATGCCAGTCTTCCAGTCATTGGGTGCACTCCCCTTCTCCCATGCTAGTTTGCACGTTTTCCATACCCATTCGATCACTATCTCACCACCATACCTCAACATTTCCCCACACACTCCATCTGTTCCTGGTGCTTTCCCCAACTTCACTCTTTTCATGACTTCCCACACTTCTGACCTCCTGTTCCCCACCTTCTCCTCCACTACTTCTCTTCTTCTCCCTCCCATACCATATCCAGCTATGGTTTGCTGGCTCTTCATTCCTTACATTCAGCAGCTCATTGAAGTACTCCCTCCATCTTTTGACTCTCTCTTGCTTCTCGGCTAGCATTCTCCCATTCATATCTTTCACACCCTTACTGTTTCCCTTGCTACCTTCCCTAACTTTTGTCTACTTCTTTCCAGAACAGTTTCTTACTCTCCCTCCATTTTACACTCAGATTCCTTCCAAATTCCTCATCTACTCTTCTTGTACTTTCCTTCACTACTGTCTTCACCACCCTCTTACTCTCCTCGTAGGCTACCTCGCTCGTTTCTGTCTCTCGAAATCTTCATTCCCTCTACTACCCAACCACTCTCTATATGCTTTCTTCTTTACCTCCACAGCTATTCTTACCTCTTCTGTCCACCATGCTGTACCTTTCACTCCCCTCCCTCTTCTCCTCACTCCACACACCTCCTCACATGCTGCACAGATCTCATCCTTAAACACCTTGCTCATCTCCTACACTTCCTCCATAACTTCCAGGTCGAACCCACCTAGTCGTCTTTCCACTGCTGCCCTGTACTCCTCCCTGACTTCCTCCTCCTGCAACCTCTCCAACCTCCTCACCATTCCACCCTCCTCTCGCCTCCCTCCAGCTCTCCTCACCCACTTCTTTTGTATCCTAACCTTAGCTACCACTACATAATGATCAGATAGACCCCCTCCAATACCCCTATACACCCTAGCGTCCATCACAGATTTCTTCATTCGTTCATCCACACATACATAATCAATCAATGACTTTCGTTCCACCACTGTCTCATCCTCCATCGTCCACACCCGTTTCCACGTGTACCTGTGGATCATTCTGTGTTGGAAGAAGGTGCTAGCTATCCACAGCCTCCTCCCCACACATACGTCCACAAGTGCCCTACCATTCCCATTCACCTCTGATGGTACCCTCTACACTTCCACCGCTCCATCAACTTTCCTAACACCCACCTTACCTTTCATATCCCCAATCAGAAATATTCTTTCGTTCTTGTCAAAGTTCTCCTGGCACGCCTCCACATTCATCCAGAACTCCTCTTTCTTTCTTTCAAGTTTATCCCCTGTCGGGGCATACACACACACAATCACCCACGTTTGTATTCCTACTTTCATTCTCACCCACACAATCCTTGAACCCACAGACCCATACTCTCTTACACATTCCTTCAATTTGCTACTTACAAACAAACACACACCTTCTCTCAATGTTCCTTCACTCACTCCAGCACACACACCCATTCCACACTCCCACTCTCTCACATCATTCCACATACATCCAGCCTGGCATTCACTAGCACTTCCAGAACCTCTCTCTCTTTTGTGCCATCATTCATGCCACTAACATTCCATGTAGCCATTCTCAGAATGCCCGAAGGAATGTCCTTAGTCGGTCGTGGTTCGTCAACATAGGTTCCGTCCGCATCCTAGGCTGTTCGTCCGTTTTTCTTTGCTTAGGTATTTTTTCCGGGTGGGGGTCGCAAGCCCACCGACCCAACCTCTTTAGTCGCCTCTTACGACACGCAGAAGGCACGTGGGGCACATTCTATTCCCTTACCCCCAGGGGGTGTATAATTTATATATATATATATATATATATTATATACTGTATATATATATATATATTATATATATATATATATATATATATATATATATATATATTTATATATATATAGATATATATATATATATATATATATATATATATATATATAGAGAGAGAGGGAGAGAGAGAGAGAGAGTGAAGAGGGGGGGGGGGGGAGAGAGAGAGACAATATCACAGACAAATGACCAAAAGGAGAATATAGTCGAGCATATCTCACCACCATCTGCTGCCACTAACCTCCCACTGACATTGGTTGGTTTTCAGTTGTGCCTTTTGTACATAGCCTAGTTACCAGTGTCTTTTCCTAGGATGAAAACAATCATTGACCCTACCTCAATTCAAGTTAAACTATCATACATTTCTGTAACTTTACCTTAACTAACTAATTGTATCTTCACCTTGGCTAACTTATTCTAACTAAACCTAATGTAACATGTTATAAAAACCTTATACAGACTAATCATACATAACTGTGCATAACCTCATGTAATTTAATGTATACTAATATAATGATCATCTTCCATATAATGTCCTAACTAGACTAAACCTAAGCTATCCGGACCTAAGATTTTCCTAATCTTACCGAATCCTCACCTAATCTATTATAATCAAACTATTTGTGCTTGGTAAAGTTGATTAAGATCAGGCTATGTTGGACAGAAAAAGATAAAGTGAGATTGGATCCACACTTGCTCGACTCAGAGAAACTCCCGACTAAATTATTTGTGTGAAGTTCTGCGTGTGGTGTACACATGGTGTCCGGGATGTGGGATGGTTGCTCACTTGATTATCGTGCCCCAGAAACACAAGGGAAGTGGAGGGGGATAGCTTATATTGGCCTGCGTGTTATATTTGCATTGCTTTCTTAGCGTTTATTTCGCATTATTAAATGTCTATATTATGTGTTCATACTTTATGACTGTTTTCCATTTCTTCCATGAATCATATGTTATTTGTTTTTCGATACCCCCTTCTCACTCATCATTCTCCTCACTGATCTCATTTGTATTGGCATACTTTTCTTTATCCTTCTTTAAAATATTTCTGTCCACATCATGCCTCTTTTTACACTCTCACTGTCACATATTGCATATACTGTATGTTCCTGTCTCTCTTCCAATAATTTTCGCTTCCGGCTTTCTTACCCCTTCTCTTGTCGAGTCCTCTCACCTCCTTCTGTCTCTCGAGTAATATACATATTCTTCCCGTCAGCCTTATTGTTTTGCTTAATCTCTTCTTTCATCATCCATTACTCTACTGCATAATGTTCATGATACTTCCTTCTTTCTATTCTGGAGTTTCATAACTGTACCTCTCCTTTTCCTAATTATTTAGTTTCCCAAAATATGTTATAATTTTCTCATAGCTTATCTTACTCCATCGCGACCCCCCCCCCCCAATTCGAACCACATTCTCTATATCTCTTCTTTTCCTTTCCCTGATTTACCATCTCCCTTCTGTTTTCTTGTTATCGTATTCTATTATCTCCTTTTTTTTCCCTCATTACTCACTCCGTCCTATGCCTTCTATCTCTGGTATTCTATCCTCTCTACATATTATCTCCCTCCACCTGCTCTGCCCCTCTCACTAGTGGTCACAGGTGGAACTGAGGAGAGGGACGACAGTGATAAATATAACGATGAGTGTGTTTATTACAGAACGTCAACGTATCACGCTCAGTCAGGCAGCTGTGTCCGTTATTCTTTTGTTTAGTTATTCTTTTTGCGTCCATTAGCGTGCGTTTACAGGTAGGCTTTAAGTTTGGTTGGTAGGATATAATTAAGGTTGGCATTAAATGTGTAAACTATATATCTCTGGTACTACCTGTCATTACTGGAAGAGAGAGAGATAGAGAGGAGGAGGAGGTGTGTATGTGTTTGTGTGTGTGTGTGTGTGTGTGGGGTCGGGGGGGGGGGGGGGGGGGGGGGACGGGAATGTCCCCTCGTGCGTAAAGGCTGCATTCATGGGGCTTGTGTCTGCCAGGAATATGCGTGAGAGTGTTGGGAGGAGGGGCGCCAATTGACATAGAACAGCGATGCATGTTGGCGATTAATTCGTAGCAACCAATTCGGTGATCAAGGTGTCTGGCAATGGATAGATATAACTATATATTCAATTGTTTCTCCGGGATAATGTACTGTACATTATCTCTTTGTGCTTTCTAAAAATCATGAAAATATTACGTCTGCATCATATTTGGACATACTTTTTATAAATATCAACATACTATACTTCCGTACAAGATCTTTGTAATGCCTGAGTATTCAAGTTAGGTAGACGGTGATTTATCGTTAGTTAATAGCAAGAACCAACTATACTGTACATATAACGTAAAATTTCTCCTTGACCAAACAGATTGAAGATTGAATTAATCTTCATATGTATTTAGGATGGTATAATTTACATTCCTCAAACCCAACAA
This sequence comes from Paralithodes platypus, assembly GCA_032716605.1. Classification (NCBI taxonomy): domain Eukaryota; kingdom Metazoa; phylum Arthropoda; class Malacostraca; order Decapoda; family Lithodidae; genus Paralithodes; species Paralithodes platypus. Next base: position 14,153,871 of record CM064579.1, read on the forward strand.
AGACCCCACGCTACCCTCCTCACACCGCCCTATCCCACTCCTTTGCACCCCCTCCAAAGTCATAGAACGCCTTGTACTACAACTGACTACACAGTACACATGCTCTACCCCTTGCTCCAACACAACATGGCTTCAGGCCACTGCACTTCACAAACACTCTTATATATATATTTGTTTAAGGTTTGGTAATCACACCTGGTAGCCTTTTTCTGCGTATTTCAATTTTATTATTTTCGGTTATGCTATTCAACGTTGGTGGCCTATTTCTGCGTATTTCAACATTTGTGTTTTCGGTTACGCCAACTCCTGGTGGTCTATTTCTGCATATTTCAAACTTTATTGTTTTCAGTAAGGCTATCACTGCGTATTTCATTAATGTTTTTTTTTCATTTCCATTTTGTTTTCAGTTAGGCTATCACTGCATATTTAAGAAAAAAACTAATAATAAATAAGGTACATCAAATATAATAGGCCATCTTCACTGGTAGCCTATTGCTGCGTATTTATATTTAAACAAAACTTTTGGTTAGGCTATCGCCCCTGGATGCCTAATTCTGCGTATCTCAAAATTTTTTGTTTGCGGTTAGACTATCACCCCTGATAACCTATTTCTGCGTATTTCAACATATTTGTTTTCGGTTGAAGTGATTGAAGTGTTTTTAAAGGGAGTGAAGTGTTTAACACCTTACGAGCGGCCTATGCGGTTTATTTATATGTACCGCACAGCGGGGTGTTTTTAGCCAAAATAGGGCTGTTTACATGATCATTTTCATGCCTAAATAAGACCCAGAACGTAAAACAAGTACCTATCCCTGAAAGGGCATAAACAGAGCTTTCGAATGACACCATAACGATCCTTGTATGATGGATAGTTTTCTTGCAATAACCGTGCAACGCGAGTGCAAAAAGCAGGTAATTCGGTACTTTCGGTACATAATTGAGTATGTAGCGAGTGAGAGAGCGGACCGGGAGCTCAGATTTGTGTCAGTAGGTTCGCCGCGGTGGTCTGGAGCAGTCATACGCTCGCTAGTCTCCTGCCACCACTTGTCTCTCTCTCTCAGCCACATTACGTGCTGAAATTGCCACTCGACCTATGTCGAGCGCCGCCAAATAGTCCAGCTTTATTTAACTCGACTTATGTTGCTCGCCGCTAATTAAGGGTTAAAAGTGAGTTAAGTGTTTTAAATGTGAGTGAAGTGTTCTTTAAGTGAGTGAAGTGATCTGACAAAAGTGACTGTCACCATGCCTCGCACTTGTACGAACTGCGCCGGCAGGTTTGGTGAGTCCATGTTTGCTACTATCGATCTTCAAGTCTGCCGGCTCTGCCAGCAACGAGAGAATTTGACAGTGAAATTAGATGAAGCCTACACCAAGATCAACTTCCTCACCATGAAGCTGGATCACTCCAGAGTTTGTAACACTCAACGTTGGAGTACCACAAACTTCAATTGTCACCGCTTCAACTCCAGCAGCCACCAACGCCCCAACGCCAACTGCCAACAATCCAACGCCTGCAGTAGCCTCTTCAGTAGATGGTTCCGATACTCAAGAAATAAATAGTGACTCTTTTCCCCCTCAAGACAACTTCCGTGTCGTGAGGAACAACGTTTGCCCCAAGACCAGGAAAACCATACTGATTACCGAGTGTCAAAACCGTTTCCAGATACTCACAGACTCAGATGACGAAGAGGAAACAGAAGAAGTCTGGCTCGTGGGAGACTCGATGATACGTGGTCAGCTCACAGAGTTTTGCGCCAGGGCACCTAAGACCAGGAAGCGTTTTTGTATCCCTCGTGGTGGTGTGGACGACGTAGTTGCTGCAGTTGACGAAGTATCAAAGCTGGCCCCCGCTAATACAATGTACGTCATCCACGTTGGATCCAACGATGTACAGCGAACCCGGTCGGAAGATTTACTTTTAAAGTACCAGCAGCTGATCAAGTCTTTTAAGGAGATGTCATCAAGGATCATCGTCTCAGGAATTGTCCCCAGGCTCGGTGTAGAGAGCCGATTTTACAACATAGCCACCAGCACAAATCGTTGTCTAGCAAACCTCTGCAGGAAGGAAAACGTGGGATTCGTCGACACCTGGGCTAATTTCTACTACGATGAGTTTTTGTTTTCGGGCGATGGAGTTAATCTGAACCAGGTGGGAGCAGAACGTTTTGGGCGTCTTCTTGGGATTTTCGGAAAAGAAATTGACTCAGCACAGGACAACCAGGAAGGAGGACCGAAGACAGCGAGGACGGCAACTTGCGAAGGAATTAAATGCTAACCCGTTAAGAACCACGAATTTGGATAAAGCTCCACCAACACGACCCAAATTCAAAACCGCCAGGGATAACGACAGAGGACCGAGGACAGCCATGAATGTAAATGTAGATTCGACCAGAACCCAAAATCGATTAAAGAGCTTTCTGCGAGTTCTAAAACCGCAACTTTAAAGGTTTTCTATGCAAACGCTCGTAGTATACGCAATAAATTTTCAGATTTAGAGGAACTAGTGTTTACAGAAAATTATGATGTGATTGGCATAACAGAATCCTGGCTCAATACAGAAGATAGAGACTTTTTAGCAGAATATTCACTTCCTGGTTATGTAATGTTTGAGAAAAGCCGAATAAATAGAAATGGAGGTTGCATTTTACTTTATATCATAGAAAGTCTTAACCCGACCCTCTTGTCAATACCTCGAATTGTGAACATCGACACATCTTTTGTGCTAGTAAAGAATAATAAAGGTACAAAAATAATACTTGCATTAGTATACAGACCTCCAGCTCGATCAGTGCAAACTGACCGAGAAATTTACGAACAAATTGCAGATGTAAGTAACTCACAAGATACCGTAATTTTTGGCGACTTTAATTTACCATTGACCAAGAGGGGAGATACTCTTACTTCACACTCTGGACATGACTTGTATGCGAAATTGAAAGAGATTTCACCCTATCAATATTTTCGATCGCGGACCCACCCGTGGTAATAACGTTCTTGACCTTGTACTTGCAACAAAAGAAGAATTAATAGAGAATTTGAATGTTAGTGATGAATTCAGTAACACAGCGACCATCGTACAATAACTTTCACGTTAAAGTTTACTAGTAACGAACCAAATAGCAGCATTGAAAAAGTCCCTAATATCAGAAAAGCAAACTTTCATAAACCTAGAGCTATGTTTAAAGAAACTGACTGGAGCTTTTTAATTAACAATAACGACATAAATACATATTGGGAATTATTCGAAATCACTTACCTAAAAGCAGTGCAAGAATGCATACCATCAAAAATAAGGCGTACAGGCCATAATGATAAGCCCAAATGGTGGAATAAAGATATTTCAACTGTCTGCTTGCTAAAAAGTTTGCTAATGATAGATTAAAATCCTCACAAAATGACGAAGAACGGGTGAAATTTGTAGAGCTACGACGCAAAGCCAAAAAGTTAATTAAGCAAAGTAAAAAGACCCTGGAGTTACATGTTGCGAATCAAAGTCAAACAAACCCGAAAGAATTCTATAGTTATATCAGAAAGAAAAAAGTAGTTACTTCAACTGTTGGACCGTTAGTCGATGAAAATGGAGAAGACACCAAAGACGAAGTACAAATGAGTAATGCCCTCAATACCTTCTTTGCATCAGTATTTACAACAAAAGACCTCATTGATATCCGTACACCATCGCCGATTCAGATTGATAATTCAGCTGTTCTAAGCAATATCACTGTTACAGAGAGAGAAGTATTGAATTGTTTAGATAAACTCAAGGTAAATAAAACACCTGGACCTGATACAAGCTCACCTAGAGATCTAAAGGAAACTAAGGATGAGCCCTCCAAACCACTGACATTGCTATTCAATAAGTCCTTGCAGTCTGGAACTATGTCTGATCAGTGGAAGCTAGCCAACGTAACACCGATATTAACAAAAAAGGCAGCAAATACCTACCCAGTAACTATCGTCCAATTAATTAGCTTAACCTCAATTGTATGTAAAATGCTAGAAACACTCATAAGAGACAGACTCGTAAGTCACTTGGAGGAAAATAATATACTTAACCCTCGTCTAGCGGGGATTTTGGGCTTATTTGGGCATATTCAGGCCCTCCTGAATGATAAATCAAGTATCTGCATGAAAAGAAATGTATTCAGCAAAAAAATAGGCGCTAAAAGCTTCAAAATGAGACCAGAACGAGCTACGTAGCATTCGTGGTTCTCATACAGTGGTACCAGTAACATGGGAGTTTAGCGTATAGCGTTATATTTTTCCCAGCTACGCTCACTACTGGCTACACTGCCGGCCTCTTGAGAACACAGGGAGGGTGAGTCAGTGGGCGGCGGTAGGCCCTGGGAGTCCGACGTGTGGCCCGCTGCACTCCTGGCCATTTGCACTCGATTTTAACCCTTTAAAAGCCATAATAATGCTCCTAACTTGCTGCAAATTGGTGCCCGGCTATAGCCGGGCGCCCATCTTTAAAGGGTAAAGATACTCAACACGGCTTTCGTAAAAATCGTTCCTGTTTAACAAACCTCTTAGACTTCTTCCAAGATATCCTCACCCTCTACGATGAGAGTAAAGCTGTAGATATTATATACCTTGATTTTCAAAAGACCTTTGACAAAGATCCCCACAAACGATTACCTGCTAAAACTAAAAGCGCATGGAATACAAGAGGGTGTGTTGAAATGGATAGAAAATTGGCTCAGCGACAGAAAGCAAAGAGTAGTCATAAACGGTAAGGCATCTAAATGGACCAATGTAAGTAGCGGGGTACCCCAGGGATCGGTACTAGAACTAATTTTCTTGCTAATTTACATCAACGACATAGATGAGGGTCTCACCTGTACAATCTCAAAATTTGCTGACGATACAGAAATTGCAAATTGCGTACTCTCAAAAAATCAAGTTGGCGATATGCAACACTGTCTAGATAAGTTGTCATGTTGGGCCCAAATTTGGCAAATGAGTATCAATGCGGATAAATGTAAAGTACTACATATCAGATACCAAAATTAGAAGGCAAACTATTCGATGAATGGCACTCAGCTTAAGAATGTAAACAGAGAAACCGATTTGGGAGTAACAATATCGAGTAACCTAAAACCGAATCAACAATGTTCAGAAGTTGTTAAGAAGGCAAACAAAATAATTGGCTTTATAGGCAGGTCATTTGAACATAAATCAAAAGACGTTATCCTAACCCTTTACAATTCCATAGTCCGTCCTCTTCTGGAATACTGCGTTCAATCCTGGTGCCCTTAATACCAAAAAGATATAGACAAGCTAGAACGAGTTCAACGTAGAGTTATCAAAATGATACCTAGCCTAAAGAACAAACCATACGAGGGGCGTCTTAGAGAATTAAATCTATTTCCTTTAACCCAGTGCAGATTAAGAGGCGACTTAATTCAAGTGTTCAAAATCATCAAAGGCATCGACAATATGAACTGTAGTAATTGCTTCACTATCGACCAATTATAATTACATGCGGGGAAACGGTTGCAAAATTATTGGTAAATCTTTTAACTCACACAAATCTAAGAATTTCTTCTTCAATCGAGTTGTCAACTTATGGAATGGGCTTCCCCTAGACGTTATAGACTGTAGTACCGTTGATTAATTTAAACTTCGCCTAGACAAATATCTCGCATCAAACCCGCGACTGACTGCATTTGTAAATGAATAACTTTATTTTATCCCCCCCCCCACCTCAGTTACTAATCCATCGATTCTGTCCCCTACTAACTTCCTTATCCTGCCACGGACATTAGTTCCAGGGCAGTAGTTCCCTTTCCAATGTTCCCTTACCCACTCTAAGCCACTGTTTGGACACTTGATCCTCAATGTTTTGGAGGACAAGCAGCCTAGAAGGGTCACTAGATCTGTTGTTGCTTGATTTCCTTTGTACTCCATTGTACTTCTTACAGACTTTAAACAAAGAGCTTTTGACGGCATCAACTCAGCCAGACCACCACACAGATCACTACTTGCCACACTCGACATTAGTAAAGCCTTCGATGCCATCTATCATAACTTGACATTAATTAAGTCTACCTTGATTTATTCTCCAATAAGTTTTCTTTGGTAACAATAATATAAGTTCTTTTGTTAATATGTAGTTTAAATATTACATTCATACATTATAGTATCCAATTTAGCTTACTGGTATTGATCAATGTATATGCGAATGTATGAGTGTACCTTGGGTATAAGATAGATATGAAAGATGTAACCCCTTAGTTAAGACTTAAGATTCGTAACCGAGGTCCCGTATGTAAACAAAGGAGACCTCACTTGCTGTATAGAAGTCCATCTGCCAACACCCAATATTAGTGATCATCAATAATCTGCTACATCCTCCACTCAACTTCTTCAATACTTCGCTCTACATTCAGATAAGCCTTTTCTATAATCACTGGGACCCATATTATTTTGTGAGTGCTTAAATTTATGTTTTACATCATCATTTTCAAGATTCAAGATGATTATTTCCTGTTTCCTATATATAGCTCTTGTCCCCACAGTCCAGACAAGATAAGGTCCTTCGAACTTTACTTACTAAAAGCAGTGCAAGACTGCATACCATCAAAAATACGGCGTCCAGGCCATAATAATAAGCCCAAATGGTGGAATACTGATATTTCAAACTGTCTGCTTGCTAAAAAATGTGCTAATGATAAATTAAAATCCTCACAAAACGACGAAGAAAGGGTGAAATTTGTAGAGCTACGACGCAAAGCCAAAAAGTTAATTAAGCAAAGTAAAAAGACCCTAGAGTTACATATTGCGAATCAAAGTAAAACAAACCCGAAAGAATTCTATAGTTATATCAGAAAGAAAAAAGTAGTTACTCTAACTGTTGGACCGTTAGTCGATGAAAATGGAGAATACACCAAAGACGAAGTACAAATGAGTTATGCCCTCAATACCTTCTTTGCATCAGTTTTACAACAGAAGACCTCAGTGATATCCGTACACCATCGCCGATTCAGATTGATAATTCAGATGTTCTAAGCAATATCACCGTTACAGAGAGAGAAGTATTGAACTGTTTAGATAAACTCAAGGTAAATAAAACGCCTGGACCTGATACAATCTCACCTAGAGTTCTAAAGGAAGCTAAGTATGAGCTCTCCAAACCACTGACATTACTATTCAATAAATCGTTGCAGTCTGGAATTATGCCTGATCAGTGGAAGCTAGCCAACGTAACCCCGATATTAAAAAAAGGCAGCAAATCCCTACCGAGTAACTATCGTCCAATTAGCTTAACCTCAGTTGTATGTAAAATGCTAGAAACGGTCATAAGAGACAGACTCGTAAATCACTTAGAGGAAAATAACATACTTAAAAATACTCAACACGGCTTTCGTAAAAAACGTTCCTGTTTAACAAACCTCTTAGACTTCTTCCACGATATCCTCAACCTCTACGATGAGAGTAAAGCTGTAGATATTATATACCTTGATTTTCAAAAGGCCTTTGACAAAGTTCCCCACAAACGTTTACTGCTAAAACTAAAAGCACATGGAATACAAGACGTTGTGTTGAAATGGATAGAAAATTGGCTCAGCGACAGAAAGCAAAGAGTAGTCATAAACGGTAAGGCATCTAAATGGTCCAATGTAAGTAGCGGGGTACCCCAGGGATCGGTACTAGGACCAATTCTCTTTCTAATTTACATCAACGACATAGATGAGGGTCTCACCTGTACAATCTCAATATTTGCTGACGATACAAAAATTGCGAATAGCGTACTCTCAAAAGAACAAGTTGACGATATGCAACACAATCTAGATAAATTGTCATGTTGGGCCCAAATTTGGCAAATGAGTTTCAATGCGGATAAATGTAAAGTACTACATATCGGATACCTAAATGAGAAAGCAAACTATTCGATGAATGGCACTCAGCTTAAGAATGTAAACAGAGAAACCGATTTGGGAGTAACAATATCGAGTAACCTAAAACCGAGTCAACAATGTTCAGAAGTTGTTAAGAAGGCAAACAAAATAATTGGCTCTATAGGCAGGTCATTTGAGCATAAATCCAAAGAAGTTATCCTATCCCTTTACAATTCCTTAGTCCGCCCTCTTCTGGAATACTGCGTTCAATCCTGGTGCCCTTATTACCAAAAAGATATAAACAAGCTAGAACGAGTTCAACGTACAGTTATCAAAATGATACCTAGCCTAAAGAACAAACCATACGAAGAGCGTCTTAGAGAATTAACTCTATTTCCTTTAACCCAGCATAGATTAAGAGGTGACTTAATTCAAGTGTTCAAAATCATCAAAGGCATCGACAATATGAACTGTAGTAAGTACTTCACTATCGACCAATCTAATTACATGCGGGGAAACGGTTGCAAAATTATTGGTAAATCTTTTAACTCACACTAATCTAAGAATTTCTTCTTCAATCGAGTTGGCAACTTGTGGAATGGGCTTCCCCCGAGACGTTATAGACTGCAGCGCCATTGATTCATTTAAACTCCGCCTAGACAAATATCTCGCATCAAACCCGCGACGGTCTGCGTTTATAAATGAATAACATTATTTTATCCTCCCCTCAGTTACTAACCCATCTGTCCCCTACTAACTTCCTAATCTTGCCATGGACATTAGTTCCCTTTCCAATGTTCCCTTACCCGCTCTAAACCACTGTTTGGACAATTGATCCTCAGTGTTCTGGAGGACAAGCAGCCTAGAAGGGTCACTAGACCTGTTGTTGCTTGAATTCCTTTGTACTCCCTTGTACTTCCTCCTTCTTGCCTTTCTGCCTGTCTCATTTAGTTGTTTAACTTTTCCCCCGTACTGGCCTATATTTTCGACGAGGCCTAGGCTACCCCTGCAATGTTTTTCCCTAGTGCCGGTCTTTAGCCTGGCTTTCTTTCTCGTGGCCGGGAGTGTTACCGCACTAGGCCATATTTGCGCAGGGAGTCCTCATGTTCTCTTGCCTTATTTTGTTGGCACTTTTTTGCCTATTTTTGCATATGTGGCAGAGTAATAACAAATGTTCGGCGGCAACAGGCGATATAGGTATTGGATTCCAGCCCAATCCAGCAGCATACCCTTACCCTCTTAAGACCTTAGCGCTCTTGGGATACAGTTTCGTAGATCGCATTTACATTGATCAACTCATTTATGAAGACTCATTTGTTGTGCATAAATTTGCGGTGCCAGGAGCTAGGTTTTCTTCTATAAAAAATACACAAGCATGGAGGGATTTATTGAGGAGACAGCCGGAGGTAACACTACTTGTACTGGGTGGTAGCTTTTCATTGTAATGGGGTTGTTGGTGATGACTTGACTTGACTTTTGGTGCACTTGGCCTAGCCTAGCTTAGAATTATTTCAACATGCCTGCCACCCTGTCAGAACTTAAGAAAAAGAGAGGGATAGCGAGGGGCTGTTTGACTAGGCTAACTAGGGACTTAGATGCCTTCACTGATCGGGCAGATGCGTCCAAGGTGAAGGGCAAAGTTACCCTGATTCGCAAGCGCCTCAATGAACTGGAGTCAGTCAATGACCATCTTTATGAACTATATGATGAGACCGTTGACATTGTGACTATAGCTGGTGACGATGACGAATACTCTGAAACCATGAAAGCGATTGTGGCTAAACTCGAGGCGATCTACAAAAAATCCCCTACTCTGACAAACAGTAGTGCCACGGCAAAGGTAGCAGGGGTTAAGCTACCTACACTTCATCTTCCCAAATTTAGTGGCAACCCGGCAACGTGGACAGAATTCTGGGACCTCTTCCGCTATACCGTGCATGACCACAAGGAGTTATCAGAAATTTAACGTTTCACATATTTGCGTGGGCAGCTGGAGGGGGAAGCACAGAAGTTTTTGGGGGGATTTAGCCTAATCGCCAGTAGCTATGCCACCGCAATAGCCCTACTTGTGAAGACATACGGACAAAAGACAGAGTAAAATCCGCACACATTACGAACTTGTGTGAGTTGTCTGCTCCAGTTTATGAGGTAGGAGCGCTCAAGAATTTCTATGCCGCTTTCGAGAGTACCATTCGATCCCTCAATACGTTGGATGTCAGCGTCGATGAGATATGTACCGTCATCCTAATGAATAAGTTACCAACACCACTTCGTGAAAACGTAAAAAGAGCGATGAAATCTACCCCACTCGAATTGTAGTCTTTTATAGAAAATTACCAGGCAGAGGTTTTCAATATGGAGGGAGTCACCAGTGAACCAATACAGTATAATGCCACAGCTTCTACATTTTCCACCGTTAATAAAAGTACCAGTAAAGTAAAAATGCAAGCCGAGCCCAGGAAATTCGCTTGCTATTTGTGTAGTAGTCCGAAACATGCGTGGTACAAGTGCCCAAAATATCAAAGTAGTGAGGCTAGGATAAATAGAGCTAAAAATCTGAAGTTGTGTCAGGGATGCCTCTCCAGGGAGCATGGGGGGTGCATTTGCACAAATGCTAAATTAAGTCCCTGCCGAGTATGCAATGGCAGGCACTTCCGTGCATTATGTCCCCAATCTGCTGGAGAGGTAGCAAGTCGAACTACAGTTGCGACAACTGATCCTGCTCCAACCTCCACGACGTTGTCTGCATACGTGGGCACTAACGCGATAAAGTAACGCGATAATGTAACGCGTTAACGATTTCGGGTTAACGTTTATCGGATAAATTTTTGTCCAGCTTTAACGAATTAACGGTAACGTCGATACTTTTTGTTCCAAAATAGCGATAATCGTTAATTAATTGCCAAACAGGCAGAAATCCGCAGAATAGTCAATAAATAAGTAAACTAAAAGCCGAACCGAACCCTCGTAATTTCTTCTCCACCCATGCGGGCCGCATGGGTGGCCACCTTCTCACCTTCAACGGTGAGAAGGTGCTGATTGACCTCTTCCTTCGATACAATACAGCGATGCCATCCAGTGCCGCGGTGGAGCGCTTGTTCTCCCTTGGGAAGGATATCTTCAGGGCCAAGAGGAGCTCCCTTTCAGATCACAATTTTAATATGTTAATGTTTCTGAAGGGGAACATGCGGCAGAACCTCTGAGGCTCTGAAGTCTGAACCTTCAACCTTGTGTAAATCATCAGTAAATCATGTAAATGTAAATTATCTTCTAAGTTCTACTAAATCATAAATCAATGATCATAAATAATAAATGAAGTGTCAGGAAATAAATATCCATATGAATAATTGAATATGAATTATATGATCCATATGATCCATATGACATATCTTCAAATCATCCAGGAGAAATGCCTAGAGATCCAGCTTAGATATCACTAAATCTGAAAATCATCTAAATGATCTTCTACTAAATCAAATGAAGTGTCAGGTGGGTTTTTTTCTAATAAAATAATGATAGCATTGCTGCATTTAAGATTTTTTATTTAAAATATGATAAATATCCATATCTTCGATAAATAACGATACTAACGAAGTAACGATATCGTTATCGAAAGGATCGGATTTAGCGATTTAACGATTTAACGATTTAACGGTTAACGAGCGATAAATGTATCGCCGGTTAACGGTTAACGTTTTTTTTTTTTTTTTTTTTTTAAAGAGACAATGAACGGAGGAAGGAAAAACACAGATAAAACAAAAAGGTCCATGTGCCTAAAGGCATCCTCCATTCATAAAATGTTTGTAACAACTGGATTTAAACATTTGTAGATTGTAAGTTTGTGGAAAGCAATTCGAGGGAAGTGAATTCCAAAGAGTAGTAGCTCTGGGGATAAATGAATTTTGATAAGCAGAAGTTCTGCATTGTGGAGGAGAAAGTGTAAATTCATGGGCGCTCTCAGCTGCCCTAGTTCTACGGGGAAAGATGTGGAGAGGCGGCACAATTGAAGCAAGTTCCTCGGAACGACTTAACGGAACGACTTAACGACTCGGAACGGTTAACGACATTAAGGCTTTCGTTAACGAAATAACGGTTAACGAAGTTAAGGTTTTTGGTTATGGTTGTCTGTAACGTCAGAGAGAGAGACAGTAGTTTTGCCCACAATTATGATGCCAGTTATTAACAATGCAGGTTGTTACCATTATCGTGCTTTGCTAGACCAGTGTTCCCAGCGCACTTTTGTTCTGCGATTCTCTCTACCATCCGTACAGTATGTTGCATCGGGAAGAGAGACATTGAAGCTGCAAGGGTTTACGGGAGCCCAGCGCGAACAGATGTATGAGGTAGTCACCCTGCAGTACAAGGATAGGGATAGGAATTCATCCTTAAAGGCGGTAGTAGTAGACTCCTTACCAGAATACAAGGTATCAACAGGCATCAAAGGTGTAGTAGGCAAATTGCAGGATTCAGGGTATAGGCTAGCCGATTCATTTATAGGCAGTAATGTTAAGCTAGACATGTTGATCGGTGCCGATTATTACTATGACTTAGTGCTACCAGGATATAAACAGGAGGGCAATCTAGTGTTGTTGCCCACCAAGTTTGGGTACGCGATTAGTGGGTCATACAAGGATCATGTAGCCAATACCAATGTTGAAGCCGTGACAGTGTTAAAAATTGCGGTCAGTTCAATTAGTGAGTATCTACAGACAGACAATGAACCATGTAGTCAAGATTTGAATGCATTGTGGGATATTGACAATTTAGGTATCAAGTCAGGAGAGATAGATGCAGAGGCTAGGAATACACTTAAATTGTATGATGAAGCTGTAACCTATTTACCCGAGGAAAACCAGTATTGTGTCCGTTTGCCGTGGCGCAGAAACAGAGGCGACTTGCCGAACAATTACGGTCTGGCGATAGGAAGGTTACAGAAGAAATTTATCGCGAATCCGGCGTATTGTCAACAGTACTGCAAATTTGTTAAAGATCAGCTAAATCGCGGATCATAGAGTCCAATGATGAGGAAATCATCACCGATTCGCCTACACATTATCCTGCCCACCATGGGGTTGAACGCGACAGCAAAACTACTCCCATACGCGTCGTGTTTGACTGTTCGGCCAAATTATTACCTTCGGCCTTAAGCCTCAATGATTGCCTGTATACGGGACCCTCCTTGGTTCCAGATTTGGCGAAGGTGATGTTGAGGTTTAGATGCAAGCCGTACGGGGTTATAAGCGATATCGAGAAGGCGTTCCTCATGCTCCAGTTGGACAAACACGATAGAGACAGTACACGCTTTCTGTGGCCTAGAGACCCCTTTAACGTAGATTCGCCATGTGATCTTTTTCGTTTCAAAGTTGTATTGTTCGGTGGTACCTGTTCACCATTTCTATTGAATGTCACTATCTTAAAACACTTATCGCAGTTCAATTATGTGAATCTCGTCAACCGAATAAATAATGGACTGTACATCAATAACATACAAGGTACCGCAGACACAGAGGACAGTCTTATCTCTGATTATTGGCAATTCCAGCGTGCATTCTCGTCAGCCCACTTACACTTATGGGAGTGGATGACCAATAGTCCGCAGTTGAAGTCCATTTTGGAACCATATGATGGGATGGCTGCCGATCAGTCGTGCCATAAGTATTTAGGCATGCAGTGGCAACCGGGTACAGATAGACTTTCCTTTGGGCGTCGGGATTATACATGTGAGGCTTTACCTACCAAGCGAAAATGTCTTAGCCTAGCTGCCCAGTTGTTTGATCCTCTTGGCATCTTATTACCAGTTAGCATCAGGTCGAGGTTATTAATAAATAATAATAATAATAATCGTCTGCTTACTTATATAGCGCCCGTATCTCGTCCTTCGAGGATTTTCAAGCGCTTGACACTTCTTTAATCAACCAGAGACCATTACCCATCATGGTAATGGGGAGACAGTAACTGCCGGCTATATCTCAGAAAAACTTTTCAACCTGAGCGGGGATTGAACGCGAGACTGTAAGATGGGAAGCAGTCACGCTATCAACTGAGCCAGCCAGACGGCTGGCGTACCAAAATTGGGTGGGACGAGACTATCCCTTCTGATTTACAATCGACCTGGCAAGCGCTGGTGGCAGATTTGGACAATTGTCAGAGTATAAGTTTCCCACGTCAAATCATCTCGAGTAAACGGGTGGAATTACACGCATTTAGTGACCCGCTTAACTCCGCTTATGGTGCTGTAGTGTACCTGTCTGATGGAGACCAAAGTGCTTTAGTCGCTGCCAAGGCTCGAGTAGCACCCATCAAGACTGTGACAGTACCTAACTTAATGTTAACTGCAGTGTTGCTAGCCGCACGCCTTGTTCAATTTATTACAGAGGCGCTCGAGGATCATCATGAATTCAATAATGTATATTTCTGGTCCGATAGTCAGATTGCGATTGCATGGTTGCACAGTCAGAAAGTGTTGCCCGTGGATGTCAGTAATAGAGTGAACGAGATCCATGGACTACTTCCCAATGCTACTATAAGATATGTGTGCACTAAGGATAACCCAAGCGACCTGTTGACTAGGGGCATTACCGCCAAACAGTTGTCCGATTCTCCGTTGTGGTGGCATGGGCCTTCGTGGCTAACTTCCACAACAGAGTGGCCAGAGGATCGAGCAACGGCCGTACCAGTTCAGGTAGACTTTCCCGTAGAATCAATGGCCGCAGCAGTAGTCACTCAGGATATTGATGGTATCACAATTGCTTGGGACAGATATAGTAGCTATCATAAGGCAGTGCAGGGCCTTGCATGGGTTGCATGGGTTACATGGGTATGTAATTTGCGGCAAAAGGTAAAAGGAGAGCTCTTAACTGAAACCCCTTCCTTGCTAGCTAGTGAAATGCGAGCCGCTGAAAAATTAATTATTATGACAGTGCAAAGGGAGTCCTATATGAGTGAATGGAGCATCTTGGCCAATACCGACCATAATTTACCGGGTACTAATGTCATGAGACAACTAGAACTATTCGTGGACAGTGGGGTGATCAAATGTTGGGGTAGAATTCAGTTGGCCACTATCAGCGATGACAGTAAATATCCTATCCTCCTACCATCTAACCATAGAATTACGCGTTTGCTTATAGTTAAAAGTCATATAGTATGTTCTCATTATGGTGTGGGTCATGTTGTAGCTTATTTGCGCCAAATATGGTGGATCCCACACATGAGACAGACGGTAAAAATGGTACTACGAAATTGTATAGTATGTAAGAGAATTCAGGGTAAATCCTACTCACCAAGGAATGCACCTCCCTTGCCTAGTATTAGAGTACAGCCTCAAGACCCTTTCTCAGGGACCGGTATAGACTATTCTGGCGCATTATTAGTAAAGGGTAATCCTGCTAGTAAGGCTTACATTGTATTGTTCACCTGTGTCATCACCAGGGCGATTAACCTAGAAGTAGTAACTAACATGTCTTGCGAAAGCTTTTTGCACACGTTCCGCCGGTTTGTTAGTAGGCAGGGCTTTCCTCAAATAATTCTAAGCGATTACGCGACAACATTTGTTAGTGCAGCCAAACAGCTGGCCGAGATGTCTAAAGATCCGTTAATTCAGAAATTTATGCTAGAACACCATTGTGAGTGGCGTTTTATCTCCGCCAGAGCTCCTTGGTTCGGTGCCATTTGGGAAAGGGCAATCGGGATAGTGAAAGCCGGATTAAAAAAGGTTCTCGGAATAGCATCGGTAACGTTAGAAGAGCTGCAAACTATTCTATGTGAAATTGAAGCCTGTGTAAATGACCGATCTTTTTGGTTATGTCTCAGGTGAACTAAACGATGTGAATGCTATTACGCCATCTCACATGCTAAGGGGCAGACGATTAAAATCATTCCCGAAAGAAGCGATAGCCGATGAGGAATTGACAGATCCGTCATTCCGCAAGGATAATGTTATGACTGCCAGATATCACTATATGAATAAACAGTCAAAAGATATCTGGAAGTGTTGGCATTCTGACTACCTCATGGCATTGAGAGAGACACATCAGTGTCACTTGAGGACTGAAGGTAAAAAATGGCCAAAGCTAGGGGATGTTGTCCTAATACATGACGACGGTCCTCGGCTAATGTGGAAATTAGGGAAAATCACTGGCCTAGAGGCGGGCATGGATGGAATAAGTCGGGTAGCGCTTCAAAAGACGAGTACAGATGTCACCACTTGGCCCATTGTTAGTTTGTACTCCTTAGAATAGACAGTAAGTCAGTGCGTGGCCCCTTCCCATGAACCGTTGACTCAAGATCTCCGTCTTAACGCGTTAGGCGTTGATCAGGAGGTGAGCGATATTGAGTTACGTCCCTCCTGTCAAGCCGCATTAGGCGCTGCTTGTTTATGGCGGAATAAAATAGCTTCTGGCCAACTGTAACCTATATATTGTATATACTATTTATGAACCTTAGTCTGGATTAAGATTAAGATATTATAAGTATTGATCTCTCCTAGCCTGGATTAAGAATTAATTTTAATTAATTGTAAATATTGATATTGCTCGTAGCCTGGATTAAGACTGATATTTCAGTACCTTTATAGTTTAGTAAGTATCATCGGCTGGGATAAGACTTGGATATTCCACCTTTGTGGTGGGAGTGTGTCATAACTTGACATTAATTAAGTCTACCTTGATTTATTCTCCAATAAGTTTTCTTTGGTAGCAATAATATAAGTTCTTTCGTTAATATGTAGTTTAAATATTACATTCATACATTATAGTATCCAATTTAGCTTACTGGTATTGATCAATGTATATGCGAATGTATGAGTGTACCTTGGGTATAAGATAGACATGAAAGATGCATCCCCTTAGTTAAGACTTAAGATTCGTAACCGAGGTCCCGTATGTACACAAAGGAGACCTCACTTGCTGTATAGAAGTCCATCTGCCAACATCCAATATTAGTGATCATCAATAATCTGCTACATCCTCCACTCAACTTCTTCAATACTTCGTTCTACATTCAGATAAGCCTTTTCTATAACCACTGAGACCCATATTATTATATGAGTACTTAAATTTATGTTTTACATCATCATTTTCAAGGTGATTATTTCCTGTTTCCTATATATAGCTCTTGTCCCCACAGTCCAGACAAGATACCATCCCACGCCACAACCTAACAAATAAAATCTACGACACAAACATGCACAACAACACAAAACAGTGGCTGGCCAACTTCCTTACAGGAATATGTGCACATGTATCTTTTGCTGGACAGTCATCTAGCATCTGAAATTTCCCAAACGGAGTACCGCAAGGATCCGTCCTGTCGCCCGCACACTTCAATCTGTTCATGCATGATATAAATACACCCAATACACCCCAAATATACATAGCCTCCTACACAGACGACATAACACTCACATGCACACACCAAAACCTAGACACAACAACACGTCTCCTTCAACCCTATCTCATCACACTACATGACTGGTGCACTACAAACAGACTCAATTTAGCCCCAGCCAAATCCACCGCAACTCTCCTAACAAGCTGGACAGCAGAACACAAATACACCCCCCAACTCATCATAAACAACACACCCCTAACACACACACACTGACCCAAAATCCTAGGAGTAACATATGATACTCTAATGACATTCAAACAGCATACCACACACATGAAAAAGAAACTGACACCCAGACTTAACGCCCTCAGGTCACTTGCCCATACAAAATTTGGACACAACAAAGAAACCACCACCACAGTTTACAAACAATACATAAGAGCAGGGATGGAATACGCAAGCCATGTCTGGGCTTCTAGCCTAGGTGAAACACATCATAAGACCTTACTGACTACTCAAAATAAAGCCCTAAAAATCATCACAGGCTCCACAGCTACTACATCTATAGATCACCTTAAAGAAAGAATCTTGCCAGCCAATCAACAAGCTGCAAATCATCATCCCTTTAAACCAGCTGAGTTTGACATTTCCCACCACTCTGCCACACCCGCCCGGGCACCCAATCAGGAGCCTCCGTTGTCGGAGCACGTAAAGACCGAGCCAGCCGCGCACACATCTCCACTTTTCAAATCGCTCTCGCTCCCTCCACCGACCGTTTCTTTAAGTTGCAATAGGTCTATAACATCAGTGCAAGCCCCATACTCCTGTAAGAACTACAAGACCTTTGCAACCATCTCCCTCGGACTTATTACGAAGAGAGAAGACCCGAGGAGGGAGAAAGAAACCTTCAAAACAGCGCGCCATATCGTGAGGCGGAGCTATGAAAGGGGGGGAGGGGGGGCTGCAGACGGCACTCACGCCACGGACTCCACTGAGCTCACCTGCCAACAACTCTCTACCTTTCCCACACCTGTTAAGTGATGGGAGCTTGGCCAAACCTGCCCCAGCCTACCACTTTGCTTATCACCCACCAATAACGTCCACCCCTGGCCTACAACAACTTTCCACTGCTGACCAGATACACCATCAGTATGCTGGTGCTTGTCGTCATATTGCTAGCTTACACACTTATAGCCAAGCAATTCAAAAGAGACGACAAGTAGTAGATGGGACTGAAGACTTCCAGAAGACATATTGGCCAGCTATGAGGTGGTGAAGACTGCTCCAGAAACAACCCAGACTTTTTAAAGGAGCCTTAATGGGCCCGAAATAGGTTAATGGAATGAGAGAACAATGGTTGACAAATCCAGTGGTTCCAACCAATTAAAATTAGCTGTGTTCGTATAGAACAAAAATAAAGAGAAAACGATAGACTCATGAATAAATAAAAGGATGCATTGTTGAGAGAGATAGCTGTTAACACCTTACGAGCGGCCTAGGCGTTAATTTATATGTACCGCCCAGCGTTTTTTTTTTACCATAAATGGGGTTGTTTCCGTGCTCTTTTTCATGCATAAACAAGACCCAGAGCGTAATACAAGTATGTATCCCTGAAAGGGCGTAAATTGAGCTCTCCAATGACACCCGAACCATTCTTCTACGATCACTAGCTGTCTTGCAACGATCGTGCAACCGTAGGGCAAAATTATTAAAATACGGTAATTTTCTTACATTATTACGTGTGTAGCGAGTGAGAGAGGGTGGAGGAGGGTGCAATAAATCTCAGTAGGTCCACGGCGGCCGTGGCGAGCGGTCAGGAGGTAATCTACGCTCCTCCCACCTATCCGCTCTCTCTCAGAGCACATTACGTGCTGAAAATTGCACTCGACAATAGCCGTGACCCGCCATAGAGGCCACATTTATTTCACTCGACAATAGCCGGGTGCCGCCAGTTAAGGGTTAATGTTAGAGTAGGCTCCATGTCGTTTAGCTATAAATAGGATAGGATCTTATAGAGTAATAAGTAAAGGGGATTATTAAGAATCATACAGGAATCTGTTTATATAATGATTAATGATAACGGGGTTATGCCAATTATTAAAGAATAAATCATGTTTGTGATAGGTTAGACCTAGCTTGAGAAATAGTCAGGAAGGACACTAGTCCGTTTGATGAAATATATGGTTTATGTATAAAGGAAACATCGTTATTTGATTAAAGAGACTATTGTATGGAATACGGTTTTCAGATTAAGCGACCCTGTAATCATGACATAAGTAACATTGAAAGTAGTCATTTTATGTTTGAATGAAATAGTGTTCTGATATTCCAGGCGATCAAGTGTTAAATTATTGTAATAAGGTAATGTTGACATATTGGATTTATTGAATTATATAATGATCTATATTAGTTGAAACTGGATTATAAGTGAAATAAAATAGGAGTTAAATTGTATTGTATAACTTCATTTGTGAGATAGGAATCAGGAGTGTGGGACACTCAGGAGCAGAGTTAGATTTAAGTAATTGCCTACGGGTACATATTAACGTGTTTTTGAGATATATGATATAAATAGATAAGATGTAAATATAGGAACGTCTAGATTAACGTGATTAAAGCCTAGGTCCTATGATTGGACATATTGAGGCGTAGTAAAACATATGATATATATATACAGATAGGTTGTAAGTTTAGGGACGTTTAGATTAGATAGGTTAAAGCCTTGGTCTTACCATAGGACATATTGAGGTGCAGTAAAGTTTTGTAAATTCTTTTGGAAATAGGGATGTGCCTTTGGATCGAAGTCAGAGTGAATCAATGCCTGAATAACGGGTATCCAAATAGGTGGTAACGGGAATTTAAGTGTTCCAACGTACAATCTATATTGTGTCGACGGTAATATTCAATTGATGGATTGAACTCATTCCGGCCCAAACAGAGAATCGATTGCTATGAGGATATATGCTATCAGGAAGTTTTGTTAAATATAGGATACGAACTTCTTAACAACTGTCGAATTATTCCCACCTGAGTAGCAAACTTAGAAATAAGTACTACATTTTGGTGGCAAGCGGTGTGTTACGATCCAGGTTCTCAAAGACACAGGGCTCTTCAACATTGGACTAGATAATGGCAAAATGCAACAACGGTAACACTAGATCCAACCCCTGCCTTAAACACTGGAAAATAAAACACCATTACCGCCCTGAGTCGTGCCTGGACAACGAGGTATCCTATGACTCGGTAACTGGTGCACACACACTAGGCTGACGCTCGATGAAACAGCCTATTCTCAA
This sequence comes from Paralithodes platypus, assembly GCA_032716605.1. Taxonomy (NCBI): domain Eukaryota; kingdom Metazoa; phylum Arthropoda; class Malacostraca; order Decapoda; family Lithodidae; genus Paralithodes; species Paralithodes platypus. The sequence goes on from CM064579.1 coordinate 14,174,338, forward strand.
ACAGTAAAAGATTACTCGATTAGGGTACACAAAGAAAAGATAGTTAACGTGATTAATTAACGTTACGGTAGATACTCAAATAACTGACACTCCTGTATTGAAGAAAGTGCAATGCTAGTCCTGCAACATCAACTGGAAACTTCTGAAATAAGTCTGATGCTGGGAAGATGTTCGTAAAGAATCTTGAACAATTATAATGCAGAATACGGGTCACAAATAACTACTAGGACATATAGTAATAATAGGCAGGCGAATAATAAAGACTGCGCAAAGGTAGTAATGCTCGACAACTAAAGAAATACTTCGTGACACAACGCAACAGCCTACTAGGGTTGTGCAACTCAACAACAACCTCGGCTCAAAAGTGCAGTGAATAATAATGCTGCATACATATAATAATGGGGGCTTATCTCTAACCAGTGTCTGCTCAGTTAATAAAGTCTAGCTGGGGTATCAAGGCAGGGCAACAATGGGCGAACATGCGGCTCGTAGCCTAACGTTGTCCGAAGGTGGTATAATGAAGATTACGTTATATGACGGGGATGCTCTCTTGATAAATCTAGGTCTCTAGTACCTAGTTCTATCCTGACGATCCCTCAGAAGTCAACACAAAGAGGCAGCACTATGTTGTGAGGGATAGGCTATGGCCCTCTCACACCACAGCGCTGTCCTCGCAAAATAAACCCACCCGAAGACAACTTAGGCTCCCACAGTACCTGTCGATGTCGTGCAGGGCTTAGCTAACACTGCACACATCGGAGACAACGACACAGTAACCTTACCCCTAGTCTAGCTTTAAATAACCCAGCAGAATCACTCAACACCTTGCCAGGGAGACATATACCGGTCTACAACCTTCCCGAGAGAGGACACACACGGAAAAGTCCGTCTCTCCAAACCTCATTAAAGCCTAATACATGGAAATATCCGAGAGCTTCGCGTACAATACGACTGGCCGACGGTGAACGTCTATGCTGAAACCAGAAGGGATGTTGAGTTTAATAAAGATTAGAGAATGAGAAAGGAGAAGTCGAGAGAGAGAAATAGTATGCAAAGTGGCGAGTATGGGGGACAGAATTGCAAAGGATGTAGACGATACGCGTGTCAGGCAAGCTCTGAGCTTGGTAAAAAACATGAGGCCGCGACGGGAAGGGACTAGTTGACCACCCGGCCGCCAACGCCGTCAGCGCCCAAGCGAGCCGCGTCATGACTCACCCCTCGCTGCCAGGTGTACTCCCTCACCCGCTCTCGCTGGCCTCCCACACAAGCAACATTTATATTATAGCGAATATAAAATATAAGGCGCGGTCACAGACCAAAACAAAGACCATTTCTAGACTGTCTGTGGCAACACGACACTAATAAAAGAAAGCAGATCATTCTAGGACAACTGTAGCCCATCCCCCCATCCTGGCGAGCGCTAGCGAGCTGCAATGCCCCACGCAACCATTCTGCTAGCGCCGGGAGGCGTCACACCCCCCCAAGATATGGGACACTCAACCATGAGCCCATATCTGAACAGGCAGAATGTCGCTCGAATTGCCACTCCTAACCACTCTGCCACTCATGGAATGCAAGCTCAGTCTCCAAAAAAAAAAATACAACAACATTTTATATATAAAAAAATCTTATCACCCTTCCCAAACATAATACATTAATTCATAACATTGTGCTCCCAGAGCGAGCTTTAAGAAGCACAGCCTACTGAGAGAAAATCATCTGCACTCAGTACTCAGCTACAATATTATCTTAAAATTAATTATTAAAAAAGAAAGAGTTTTTTATTTAATTTTTCATACTTTATTTTAATGTTGTTTTTTGGCGGCTACTATAGATGTAGCCTAATTTTCGTCTAATCAAAGCCAACAACTCCTGCCCTGCAACCCTACGCTGATGCTACACATGCGAGCCACCAAGCACCAGCGCAAAAATACACCGCGAGCCAAGACAGGAGGCTATACCAACATACTGTGGTAGCCTACCCCGGATCCTCCACCCACGACAGACACTGACTGAACAGCGAGGGTTCTCCTGCAAACAAAGCCAAAACATTATCAGTGCCCTTAGCATGCCACACATCCAACTTGTGTTCCGGCAGCACAACAACACCTGACACTGATAAACTGCCCAGTTCATCGCAAGACTGGCACTTCTCTTCGCTCTTTCCGGCAACGGGGCCTGCCAATAACCCTTCACTAGTTCTACCTTCGTGATGAGCGAGGCAGCCCCGAAGCGGTCTATGGTGTCGTCAACTCTGGGTAATGGATAGGCGTCTGTCAGGGATAATGCTTCCACACTCTTGCAATCAACACACACACGGATTCTGCCACCAAACTCAGGTTGCAAAGCCACTGGCAACGACCACTCACGACATTCCTCATCCCTCAGACTCCCTCTCCACACGCCGTCCAGCTCCGCCTTCACAACAGGCTGTCGAGCAGGATTCACACGGCAGGGAACCAACTCGAGCCTTCCACTGTCTCCAGCCTCCGTGTCGGATTCTACCCCGCACATCAGGCCTGGAGAAGCAACAAACATGCGGACGGACTGCCACAGCCTAGCAAACAACTCCTCTTGTCGCTCAGGAACAAGAGGTTGCAACTTATCTCACAGAACAACATGCCCAGTGCCCTCCCACATCTCCTTCACCATGTGGAGAGGGCCCCTCACCCGATGCCCGAAAACAAGCTCATTCGGACTGAAACCGAGACTCTCTCCAGGTACTTCTCTTGCCGCGAACAAAACATACGGCAGACCAAGGTCCCAATCCTTTCCGTTCTCTGCGCAATAACATCGAAGCATGCTTTTCAGTGTGGCGTGCCACCTCTCCAACACCCCTTGACTCTCCGGGTGATACGCAGAAGAGACGACAGTGCTGATGCCATGCTGAATCATAGTTTGTTTGAACAGATTAGATGTAACACTAGAACCTTGGTCCGATTGCACCTCTTGCGGGTAACCATACCGCGAGCAATACCAGAGCAGGTTCCGGACAACAGTTTTCGCCGTGCCATTTCTCATTGGATATGCATCAGGATAACGAGTGGCCACATTCATGATAGTTAATAGAAATTTATTACCGGCACATATAGGGGTTAGGGGTCCGACCATATCAATGATGACCTTACTGAAGGGCGGTCCACTGACAGGAATGGGGTGCAACGGGGCTCTCGGAATTGTTTGGTTAGGTTTTCCAACCCTCTGGCACGTATGACAACTTGCTATCCAGGTTACCACCTGCCCCTTCAACCCCGGCCACCAAAACAATTTTTCTAAAGCCGCCACCGTTTTTCTCACCCCTAGATGTCCTGCCAGTGGTATGTCATGCGCCAACCTCAGTAGGCTATCCCTGCACTCCCGTGGCACCACCAACTGGTCCACTACTCCGGACCCCTCTTGCCAACTACGTTTAGGGTCTTGAAAACGCCTATAGAGGATGCCTTCTAAATAAAAAAAATCTCCTGGCTGTGCATCACCGTCCTCGTCGAGCTCTACAGCTCCATTAGCACACGTTTGGAGCTCAGGGTCCTCTAGTTGCAATATCTGAGGGTGCCAAGCGATCTAACTGCTCCCGGAGCAATGCATGACCTTCCCCGATACTGGGCTGCTCCCTCTGTCTCTCTCGATGTACATAACGTTGCTGTCGTGGAGACTCGTCATGCCCAGCCTCGTCACTCTCGATGACAGGCCCAGGGGCTACTCCAGAATTAAGTAATGGTGCTAATACTGAATCACCCAGGAGAGCCGCCGAGTCAAAACTCTTAAAACCAACTCCAGCTTTAGCCTCCTCCTGTTGATCGTTCCTCCGCTGGTCTGAAGACGGAGGACTAGGCTGTGACACTTTAGCTGCCCGAGCTCGGGTGACAACACACGCCATAGGTTGTGTCTGGCACCGCTCGACCCACTCTGGCTCTTCCCTACTCACGTCGGCCGGCCTCTCGGCAACGACTAAGGGTAGAACCTCAGAAGCGGGCATTGCAAAGTCATTGCCGAGAAGAAGGTCGACGCCCTCCACTGGCAGTTTCTCCACAATCCCGACATCCAATTCACGTGCCACACCATCCTCCTCCAACTCCAACCGCACCAGCGGGTATGACCGAGTTGCATTAATACCCTGCACCACCACCACCCGAGCCGCGTTTATAGGGTAGCCAGTCAAGTTTTTCATCAGAGTCTGGGAAGCACCTGTATCACGCAAGACCTCTACTCCATGCTTGCGCCCCGCCCACATCACACAACCCCGCCCTCTATGGTCGCAAAAAACATCCCGAGCACGGTTCGAGCCTCCCAGGTGCTTCTGCATTGGCTGTGCCTCAGCCTCTGACGAACTTCCCCGGGCAAACTCAGATGACTTCGGAGACACACCAATGTTGCAGGCCAAAGACACAGCTACTGTAGGTGGTTTGCTAGGACAGACTCTTGCAAAGTGCCTCTTTTTATGACAATGATAACACTCCAACTCCCCTTTGGGCTTCCCTTGGTACTGGGAAGGGCCCGGCCCCTTCTTAAATGGGACGGTGCTAGTCTTGTGGTCAGTCTTGGTATCATGGCTCTTGTACTTGTTTGCATAAGGTATATCACTAACTCGGGGGGGTGGGGCGTCATGCCCCTTGTTACCTGCCTCACTACGCTGGGCAGACCCGCACCCACGAATTAGTGATAGCCGGAGGTCAGCCATCTCAGCTGCCTCCTGTAGAGTTTTTGGTTGCTTTTCTTTAAGGTTTAACGTCAGGTCGCCGCCCGTGCATTTAAAAAACTGCTCTAAAAGCACCAACTGTTTAATGTCGTCAAACGTAGTAGCTTTCTCCGACCTCAGCCAATCCCTAAAAGCATCGGACAGCTCCCGGGCATGTTCCAAAAAGGTGCTCTCCCGACCCTTGGTAACACCCCGGAACTTCAACCTGTACGTCTCTGGTTGTAGTTCGTATGCTCTCAGGACAGCCTCCTTGAGTTCCTCATAGATAATACGAGGCGCTCATTCGCGGAACGTGATAACCGCCACCTCTGGCAAAAGCCGTTATATTATCGCATTATATTGCCACAACCTTCTCGAATCTGGAGCCGCGGTAGGGAGCTATATTTGAGAATGTCAACATGGTTGAAAATCGCATAAAGTACGACGCACTTTCATCCGTGTTGACAGGGCGTTTGCCTAGCCCTAGTCTCTGCATCGCATAGGGTGATACGCGCCACCCAGGCAGCGTGTGTTCAGCCAGCCAATGACAGCCCGGCTATGGTACCGCGTGGGCGCCAGCTCAGCCACTCACGGCGCGCGTTGCTCTCTGTTCTCCCGCCACAATACAGTCTAGCTCAGCTCTCACGCCGTACGGATCATTTACCTCGCACCTGGTGTTGTTTTTGTGCCGTTTTGACCGTGTTGCAGTGCTTCCCTGAACAATGAGTGATAGTGAGAGTGAGAGTGATAGTGGGAGCCCACCCCCACCTATAAAAAAGAGGTGTAACCCGGACAATTGGTCTGAAATAATCGCCAGGAACAAGAGAAATACTGGGAAGGAATATGTCAGCCGCCAAACAGGAAATACAGTGAATGCTAGAGTTATTGGGCCGCCTTGCAATGATGGATGCTACGATAAAATTGCTGAACCTATCCGCCAAGCAATCCACAATAACTTCTGGCAAACTGGAGATTGGTTAGTCCAGAATACCTTCATTCAGAAACACGTTCTGTCAGTGCCAGTGAAACGACGAAGAAAGCCTGCCGACATCAACAACCCTGGTCCCCATCGGTCATGCACCCGCAAATTTACTCTCTCCTATCAGTCTACAACTTATAAGGTTTGCAAGACAGCCTTCATCAACATTTTAGCCATAGGTAGGACAAGATTAGAGAATGCCCTGACCCACGTGAGTGACACTGGTACACCGAAGAGAGACGGCCGCGGGCAACACAAGAACCGTGTTACCATTGCAGGTCCTGATGCAAAGCGTGTGCACAAACACATTGCATCATTCCCCAGCGTTACCAGCCATTATAGCAGAGCCAAATCGCCCAATTTGCGGTACCTAGAGACATCGTTGAGTTTAAGCCGGATGTACCACCTGTATTCTACCTGGATGGCTGAGAATTATCCTAACAACAGCGTAGTCAAGGAAAGTTATTACCGGAAAGTTTTCAAAAGTAAAGAACTCTCCTTCTCACCACCAAATACTGATACTTGCTCGACCTGTGACCTAGCTAAGACCACTTTGAAACATGCCAGTAATGACGCAGATAAGGCAATCTTGCAGGCTGAACTTGATGAACACCTGGCGATGGCACGGCAGGCACAAACACTTATGAAGACTCTGGGGCAGGACAGGGACGATGATACTCGTGTCATAGCCTTGGACCTCCAACAGACACAGCCAATACGTCGTCTCACCACTAATGCTGCCTACTATAAGAAGAAAAGTCTGGCTGTACAATTTATGCATTTCCAACCTCAAGACCGGTGAAAACCAGTTCTTCGTGTGGGATGAGGTGACAGGTGGGCGTGGCTCGGTCGAGGTGGGTTCGTGCATCAAAAAGTGGATCGAGAATGAAGTACTGCGTCATGGTGATTTTGGCAAGCTTATACTATTCAGTGACAATTGTGGTGGACAGAATAAGAACATTAATATCATGCTCTGCCATCTTTACGAACTGCACAGTCGCCGTCTTCAGGAAGTGGTCCATTATTTCCTCATCCCAGGACATAGTTACATGGCGTGTGACAGGGCTTTTGGGAACATAGAAAAGCGCTTCAGGGTTGAGGGAACATCTATGATTTTGAACACTATATCAAGGTGATTGAGCGTGCGGTCCACGCAGGTAACAAGGTCATTCCCATGGTGAGAGAGGACTTTCTAAACTTAGACCTGTTGCAAAGTGTCATAACTCACCGTACACCCGCCAAGCCACTCCTATTCTCTGAATGTCGCCGATTCTGCTTTACTCTGCAATATAGGGATGGGTATCAGCTGTCTCGAGGCTACGAGGGGCCTCTGCATTGTCTCAGGCTTATGCCAGGTAAAGCCAAGTATGCTCCATCGGCCTTTAATCTGTCACGAGTGCCACTCACCCCCAAGTACCCAGCTGCCATCAAACTTCAAGCTGACAAACTCCAAGCCGTCCACGACCTGCTATCCTACATTCCGCCAATCCACTCGGAGTAATACCACAAACTTTTTCGTATGCAGAGGGACCTCAGTAGAGCAGCTAGACCAGCCTTGGACAACAACTCTGACTCCTCTGATATTGATGACAACCTGCAAGAGTATGCAGATGATAGTGACAGTGATAGCGACACTGCCTGACTACTCGGTGAGTATGAATATATAAATGTAACAATAGAATAGAGTAATAATGCATTTTAGTAAGGTAAAATTGTTAAACAATAGCAATCTTTACACAAGAACATTATAGTAACTAGCCATCAAATTCCTTCCTTAGATTAAAATTTTGTAAAATCATGTCCTTCCCAAGCTGAATAAAACATCCCAAATTAATTAATTAACAGTAATACTAGCTTACTTTCTATAATAATAAATCAATAACATTAAAGTAGCAAAATTATTACTCTATTCTTGTGTTTTACTTATTCATTATTATTCACCATGTCTTCCTCCATTTTCTAATCTTTATTATCGCTTATTAATTTTATAAAATTATGTTTCTATTATCTTACCCTACTCTTCCATGTCTTATTATTATTCACTGATAATATTATTTATGTTTTATTGTTATACATTTGCTTTTTCTCAACGTTTCTACAGTATTGAATTGATATGGGGTTATAAAATCATGGGATTATTTCAATCACACTCACGTTACTATTAATTACAAGCAATTTATTTTTTATTTTTTTGTGGTACATGGCTAGATACTATTTTCCGAACATTTTGATAACACTGTCACCTCTCTCCTTAACCCGGGAGCTGCGGGGAGACTCTTAAGAGTTCCCCCGGCGCACTGCGGGTAGACTCTTAAGAGCAGAGACTTTGAACACGTACCAAAACCGCGCGTTTATAGCCAGGCGGCTGAAAATTGGTGTGGGTATAGTACTACATGTCAACTCTCGATACCACCCCGCCAAACGCTCGCCCCGCACTCGTGCAAGCACCACCGCGCCAGTAACCACGCACTAGTCATGGAGCCTACACGTCCCTCACGCTCGCTCCCTGATGACACAACCAGCCCTCCTTCTGGTGGTGTTAGCCGCCGTGGAAGGCAGAGGGTGGCTGCCAAAGACCCTAGCTACCAGTACGACACGCCCTACAGCTCAGAGGACGAATCACCAGCACCAAAAGCACGTAAAACACGTGCAAGCAGGGCAATGGCACAGAGGTCATTGGTCTTTCGGGACACTGCCACCACGACCCAGGCCACTGCAACAACCACTACCACCACCACTGCCACCACTGCCACCCCTGCCACCCCTGCCACCGGTACTAGCGACGCAGGAGGCCGCCCTAGGGCTGCATTACCTGCGGGGGCAGGAAAAATGAAAGGCACGGGCGTAGGGAAAAGAACCCGTACGCCAGCCACAGTGCCCCTACCACCACCAACACCACCAGCCTCCCCTGGCCCGGCTGCCCCTGCCGCCCCTGCTGCCCCTGCCGCCCCTGCTGCCCCTGCCGCCCCTGCCGCCCCTGCCCAAGGAACAGGGAAGGGGAAGGGGAAAGGGAGAGGGAAAGCGACTGGGAAAGCGACTGCTGGCCCTGGTGTCCCTGCCGGCCCTGCTGCCCCTGCCGCCCCTGCCGCCCCTGCTGCCCCTGCCGCCCCTGCCGCCCCTGCCGCCCCTGCCCAAGGAACAGGGAAGGGGAAGGGGAAAGGGAGAGGGAAAGCGACTGCTGGCCCTGGTGTCCCTGCCGGCCCTGCTGCCCCTGCCGCCCCTGCCGCCCCTGCTGCCCCTGCCGCCCCTGCCGCCCCTGCCCAAGGAACAGAGAGAAGGGCGACAGGCACCACCATCATCTTGCCATCAAGGCCACGCACCACTGCTGCCCCTGCCGCCGCCGCCCCTGCCGCCGCCGCCCCTGCCGCCGCCCCTGCCACCACCTCTGCTGTCCCTGTCCATAAGACTCCCGCACGTGCCAAAGTGACCCGGAAAACTCTTACACCATCTAAGTATGCCGCCCTGCTGTTTGATGGTGATTCGCAGGACATTGGCAGCCCGGGTTTCGACGACGAAGCCCTAGCACGGGACCAAGGGTGGGGGGATTTGGGAGTGGACAGTGGGAGTGAGTCCGACGTCGGTGACGAAAACGAGGAAGGGCATCGTCTGTCGAGTGAAGAGGAGGGTAATGATGATGAAGTGCTGTATCGCGACCATGGAAGCGATATTTCAGACGCAGAAGCAGACGCAGACGACATTCCGATCCCTGGCATGCCTTCGTTCGATTGGTCTGACGGGGTCAATTTTGTACCTGACGTGCCCCAGTTCAATCCTGGGACGTCAGGAACAACTGACGACTGGCCCTGTGATGATCAAGCGAACGAAAGCGACTTCTTCCTCGCTTTTTTCGACATGGAGGTAATGACGTACATCGTTGCCCAAACAAACGCCTACTACAGGTGGGTGTTTGGCAGATTGGACGTCCTTTCTCCAAAAGCGAGAATACGAGGCTGGGTGGATACGACTGTGGCAGAATTTCTGACGTTCTTTGCCTTGTTGTTCCTCATGCCTCTGATCAAGAAGCATGTGTTGCAACACTACTGGAAGCACGACCCTCTCATCGCCACCCCAACTTTCAATAAGTTCATGACTCGTGACAGATTTTTGTTGCTGCTAAGATTTATGCACTTTGCAGACAACGAAAATCCTAACATAGATTGACAGGATATGGAAAGTTCGGGATGTGTTCACCATGTTGTTGGAGAGGTATAGGAAATACTTTTACCCCTTCCTCAATTTGGTGATTGATGAGTCGCTCGTGCTCTTCAAAGGACGTCTTGTTTTCAAGCAGTATATCCCCTTGAAGAGGCATAGGTTCGGAATCAAGCTCTTCGTGTTGTGCGACTGTGAAACTGGAATAGTGCTTGACATGATCGTGTATACAGGAACTGACATTGACGTACCGAAAGCCGCTGCCAATGACCCCATGGGCATGTCAGGTGCCATCGTCAGGAAAATGTTGGCACCTTACCTGGGCAAAGGCCACATCATCTACACTGACAACTGGTATACTTCTCCTGCTCTCTGCCAGTTTCTTTATGACAACCAAACGGGGTCATGTGGGACTGTCAGAAAGACAAGAAAGTTTATGCCAAAGTTCACAGGTGATGTCATTCCTCTCACAGATGCCTCCTCCAGTGACACACCTTCAGAAGACGACCTGGCCCAGGAACACCGCGAGAGGCATGTGCGAAGAAGGCGACGAAAGGGGCAGAAATACAAGCAGCTCGAGAAGTGTGGGAAACTGATAGCCCTGAAGTGGAAGGATAAGCGAGACGTCCACCTGCTTTCCACCGTCCACACAGGTGCCCAGGTGGATTCTGGCAAAATCCACTACCGAACCAGGAAGACAATCTACAAGCCCGACATGGTAGTGGACTACACCAAAAACATGCGCCTGGTGGACAAGTCTGACTGTCAGCTGTCAGGTGTTGAGTGTCTGAGGAAGACTGTGAAGTGGTATCACAAGCTCTTCCTCCACCTAGTTGACATAACGATGCTGAACGCCTACAACTTGTGGTTGGTGAAGAAGGATATGGCCCCAAACCAGAAGCTGAAATTCCGGGAGTTCGTGTACAACGTCTCCTACCAACTCCTGGAGAAGTATGGCACCACCACTCACAGACGTACGGCATGGCGTGGGGATCACGTTCCTGACCGCATCCAGCTGGGTGTCGAAAGACACTACACAACCAACACCGAGCTGATTGGCACTCGTCACAGGCAGGTGCAGTGCACCGTCTGCAGCTCCAGTGTGAGGAAACCCCATGTGACCAAAAGAGTCACCTCAATATGCGCCGAGTGCAAAGTTGCACTCTGCCTGGGTGACTGCTTCAGGGACTACCACACCTTCAAGAACTACTGAGTGTCGGCCCCTGCCCTGCCCTGCCCTGCCCTGGACTCGCCCCGTGCCCTGCCCTGGACTCGCCTCCTGCCCTGCCCTGCCCTGGACTCGCGCCCTACCTTACCTGACCTGACCTAATTGATCACGCTACCTCATAATGTAACATATATATTATATAATGTATAAGTTCCAAAGATGTCCCTGTGATATAGCTTTTACATTATATAATTGTATGTTTCATTATTTAGTTTATAAGTTTCAAAGATTTACATGTAATATGCCTTATTTTTTTAGTATATCAATATATATGTTTGTTATTAGCCTAAGTAATGTGTATATAATTATTTTCTTACCTCAAATGAATTGTACAAAAATAAATATGTTTCAATAAATCATGTCAAACCTACTATGATAATAAAATAAAACAATAAAAAAAGAAAAAAAGAAAACAAGGTCATGTCATTGTATTCTTACAATATGATATATTCTATGAATATTTCATATTGTTTGAATACAATGGCATGATCTTGTAAAAAAAAAAATTTATAAATTTTTTTCTAGACAATATAAAACCTTCCCCATAACCCCCTCCTGGATTCGATCCCACTACCCTACGACACTTTGAGTTTTTCAGTCCGCGACCTTACCAACCATGCCACAGGAGCTCATACCAAATATCACTCAAAACTTCGTGTCTACAATCGAAATGACAATATACAAAAAAAAATGAATTATCCCACCAATTTACGTTTGTAAATTGATGGGATTATCAATTATATCATGCCAAGGTTTATAATAGTTTGTCTCTGTCAAGAATTAGTAATTATATAACTTTATTCTGTCAAAAATTGCCCAAACACTCAGCAAAATTGCCCCTCTCAGTGTGACTCCACTCATTTTCACACGGTCAGGCGGTCACGAGGTGACCCTTGCCGCTCCTTGATTCTCCAGCTACAGCAGCTCTGTCTGGGAACAAAATTGGTATAAATACAATAATGGATAAAATACTCTTCACAAATACATTTGTATTGTATAATATTGTAAATAAAAATGAATAATAACTGTGTGGGTGTCGAAAATTGCTCAACCAGCTTTCTTATGTCTCGCCTACGCGCGTATATTGGATTATACATAGTCATGACTGTCATACAAATAATTGCAGTAGGTCTCGAATATACATTTAGATTGCATATTACTTCGAAATAAATAAGTAAACGTTTCTCTGGTGGCAATCTACCCTTTCGCAGGTGTAAGGAGACACCAGTCTATATTTAGCCCTCTATCACAACAGGCAATCTGCCTGTGTTGACTCAGCACCGTCGCTGGTGGTCTATAAATATAGTACTTTATTTACAGTCAATGGCCTACATGTTTCTGTGGTACTTCACATGTGTCTAAAATGCAATGTCTGCTTGCATAAAAATGCAATTCTGAAGTCCATTTATATGTACGACATACGCATGTCTCAGTTTCTCTCTCTCTCTCTCTCTCTCTCTCTCTCCATTCCTGACTCATGTTATTGTAGACCTGTTGATGGCAACGAACACCAGCCATCTGGTAGACATAAGGGTCAAAATACCAAACATCAATACGCCTGGGGCGCCTCCACAATTATCACTAAGCTGGTTATCTATCTAGAGATCTGCCTGACTTCCATCTCTCCACGACTCACTCACTCACTGCACCCCTGCATGCCTCCCTCCCACCCACCCACCCCCAACCCCCCATTTCAGGCTTCCGTCTGCTAGAAACACATTCACAATTTGCGTAAATATCGCATCAATTGGGCTATATGCGGTATATTCCTTGTTATATGGGACGCCTACATATGTACACGTCTTTATTATAGCATGAGAGTGCTCTAAATACAAGATTGACGTGATATTTATGGCGTAACACACCCTCTCCCCCTTTCATTCCCACCACAACTCACTCACACCTTGGTTCACGCATAGAAACTCATTGATAATGTGCGTAAATATCGCATGAATTGGTTTATATGCGGTATATATTTTGATATATGGCACGTATACATACGTACAAGTCTGTATTATAGCGTGACAGTGCTCTACGTACAAGATATACGTGATATGTATGGCGTAAACCACACTCTCAGCTCATAAATTGCCGCCAAACCTCCAACACATCTTCATTCCCGCCTAAATATTCTCTTATAATTCCCTTATATATTGCAATTTTTGGTCACTATGAGGCATATTCATTGTTATATGGGTGCCCTACACATGTATACATACTCTAAATAGCCTAAAAGGGCTCGAAAAAGGAGATATACGTGATAATACGCGGTAACCCACCCCCTCCTCCCTCTCCTTCTATCCCCTGCGCGCGTAAATATTCGGCAGGGAAATCTAGCCGCTCGATGACAATCTAGCCGCGCGGTGCCATTCGCTCCACATTTTTCAACTACGGACCGTTCCCCTACCCCCCCCAGACATTTTTTGGGGGGTCAAATATATATGGGCCGATGCACGCAAACATTCCCTACACGATGATGTACTTTTTATCGAAATTGGCAATAGGTCCCAAAATCATCATAGGTGCGCACAGTCTTACCCTGTAGAAAACCCCCTGTGCGCCGCGGAGAGGTTAATCGGGTCTGATAGTTACAGCTTTTTATAAGTCGGCAAACTTCAGACGCGATTTATTTTTTATTTTATTTTGGGCAACTATCATGTTCTGCGATAAATTACAAGCAATTTATTATTATTTTTTTTGTGGTACGTGGCTAGATACTATTTTCCGAACATTTTGATAACACTGTCACCTCTCTCCTTAATCGGGTCTGATAGTTACAGATTTTTATAAGTCGGCAAACTTCAGACGCGATTTACTCCTTTTTTATTTTGGGCAACTATCATGTTCTGCGATAAATTACAAGCAATTTATTATTTTTTTTTTTGTGGTACGTGGCTAGATACTATTTTCCGAACATTTTGAAAACACTGTCACCTCTCTCCTTAATCGGGTCTGATAGTTACAGCTTTTTATAAGTCGGCAAACTTCAGACGCGATTTACTCTTTTTTTTATTTTGGGCGGTCAACACGTTCCGCGAATGAACGCCTCATACAAGACTCTATAGGCAACGCATCGTAGGCTTTAAGACCCTTGCCTATTAATCTAGAGAATACAAGTGCTGCCCATTTATTCTCTGGCCACTGGTGTTCCTGGCACTTCTTCTCAAAGCGTGTGAAAAATTCTGTTACACCACTCTCATCAAACACCGGAACCAGTTTCAATAAGTGTGAGAGAGACTGCTCGTGAACACGGTTACCAGCGCCAAGTTGCTGTCCCGTTGTCTCTACTCGCGACTTCTCTACGTCCATGTCGGCACAGTACCTAGTCGACTCTAAATCAGCTTGGATTTTTGCTAGCTTGGCTCTCTCTTCTATCTTGGCTAATTCTATTTGCTGCTCACCTGCCCTGATAGCCTTTCTCTCTTCGATCTTAGCTAATTCGAGCTGAAGCAATAATTCTGGAGATAACCCTTGAGGAGGTGAAAGTGCTACAATGTTTGAAATTACCGGTGGTCCCCCCAGGGGCAACCCACCCTGCCAGTCACCACCCACCTGTGGAAGCGTACCCGGGGTCGGCAAACCACTGGGATGGCTGGGAGTCGAGTGTAGGGAAAGCATGGCCGAAGGGCTCTGAGCACTCAACCCATCTCGCTCACCAGTCACCCTGCCCAGTACACACGTTATCAAGTTATCCTTGGTCATGCTGCTAGTAACCGCATGACCGATAGCTGTGGCCAGGCATTGAAGACCGTACCGATCCATACCCTCCAACCGCTCGGCAGTAACAGGCCATTGCAAAAATATCCTAGCATCCTCCTCACAGTTCACCCGATTAACCCTTTCATCATGTTGCTGTTCCTCAGTTTCGACATTACGTACTGTGTCTCCATTCTCCTCTGACCCGGTATAAGACATGATGCACACAAACAAAATTCACCACAATATTCAGAAAAGAAGTACCCCAAACTCTTATGTAGCACTATTCACTTGCCAAAAATGTCTGAAGACTCTCAAGTGCTATACTACTTTGCCAAAAAAAAAATTAACGTGCCCACTATATTCCTCAATAAAACAAATGACCACAACAATCCTGCAATTATCTCTTAGTTCACAAGATCCTGAGCTAGGTCGCCATTTGTTACGATCCAGGTTCTCAAAGACACAGGGCTCTTCAACATTGGACTAGATAATGGCAAAATGCAACAACGGTAACACTAGATCCAACCCCTGCCTTAAACACTGGAAAACAAAACACCATTACCGCCCTGAGTCGTGCCTGGACAACGAGGTATCCTATGACTCGGTATCTGGTGCACACACACTAGGCTGACGCTCGATGAAACAGCCTATTCTCAAACAGTAAAAGATTACTCGATTAGGTTACACAAAGAAAAGATAGTTAACGTGATTAATTAACGTTACGGTAGATACTCAAATAACTGGCACTCCTGTATTAAAGAAAGTGCAATGCTAGTCCTGCAACATCAACTGGAAACTTCTGAAATAAGTCTGATGCTGGGAAGATGTTCATAAAGAATCTTGAACAATTATAATGCAGAATACGGGTCACAATAAATACTAGGACATATAGTAATAATAGGCAGGCGAATAATAAAGACTGCGCAAAGGTAGTAATGCTCGACAACTAAAGAAATGCTTCGTGACACAACGCAACAGCCTACTAGGGTTGTGCAACTCAACAACAACCTCGGCTCAAAAGTGCAGTGAATAATAATGCTGCATACATATAATAATGGGGGCTTATCTCTAACCAGTGTCTGCTCAGTTAATAAAGTCTAGCTGGGGTATCAAGGCAGGGCAACAATGGGCGAACATGCGACTCGTAGCATAACGTTGTCCGAAGGTGGAATAATGAAGATTACGTTATATGACGGGGATGCTCTCTTGATAAATCTAGGTCTCTAGTACCTAGTTCTATCCTGGCGATCCCTCAGAAGTCAACACAAAGAGGCAGCACTATGTTGTGAGGGATAGGCTATGGCCCTCTCACACCACAGCGCTGTGCTCGCAAATAAACCCAACCGAAGACAACTTAGGCTCCCACAGTACCTGTCGATGTCGTGCAGGGCTTAGCTAACACTGCACACATCGGAGACAACGACACAGTAACCTTACCCCTAGTCTAGCTTTAAATAACACAGCAGAATCACTCAACACCTTGCCAGGGAGACATATACCGGTCTACAACCTTCCCGAGAGAGGACACACACGGAAAAGTCCGTCTCTCCAAACCTCATTAAAGCCTAATACATGGAAATATCCGAGAGCTTCGCGTACAATACGACTGGCCGACGGTGAATGTCTATGCTGAAACCAGAAGGGATGTTGAGTTTAATAAAGATTAGAGAATGAGAAAGGAGAAGTCGAGAGAGAGAAATAGTATGCAAAGTGGCGAGTATGGGGGACAGAATTGCAAAGGATGTAGACGATACGCGTGTCAGGCAAGCTCTGAGCTTGGTAAAAAACATGAGGCCGCAACGGGAAGGGACTAGTTGACCACCCGGCCGCCAACGCCGTCAGCGCCCAAGCGAGCCGCGTCATGACTCACCCCCCCGTTGCCAGGTGTACTCCCTCACCCGCTCTCGCTCGCCTCCCACACAAGCAACATTTATATTATAGCGAATATAAAATATAAGGCGCGGTCACAGACCAAAACAAATACCATTTCTAGACTGTCTGTGGTAACACGACACTAATAAAAGAAAGCAGATCATTCTAGGACAACTGTAGCCCATCCCCCCATCCTGGCGAGTGCTAGCGAGCTGCAATGCCCCACGCAACCATTCTGCTAGCGCCGGGAGGCGTCACAGGTGGGATTCAACAATTGATTGAGTATATTTATCTAACGAACCAGACATAATGACGACATTACTACCGGTTAGATTATGGGAAGAAAAGAAAGAAGAAATCGAGTTATGGATTGAACAATTAGAATGTCAATTCACTCTACTTGATGTGGGAGAAGATGAAAAAAAGGTAGCCTATGGAAAGACACACTTAGGCAAGGCCCTGAACAATGTAAGGGTATGTCTAGAGGGACTAGTGTCATGGGCAGAAGTTAGGAATGCTCTGATAGAAGAATTTGGCCGAGAAACCTCCACAAGAAAGGCCAGAGACAAACTAAAGAGCATGAAATTAGATGGACAAAATGTGAAAACCCTGAGGAGGGAGATCACGACAAATGTCAAAATTGCTTATCCTCACATGGACCAGGAGAGTCAAGAGACAGAAATAAGAGAGATTATGATTCAAGCATGTCCTGTTGAAGTTAGAAAGCATTGTATCATACATGAAGTGAACACCACAAAGGAACTCATGGATGTAATTAAGAAGGTGATGGAAGCCAGAGAGTTAAAGGAGGAGAAAAAGAAAGGGGAAGAGGAAAAGCCAAACAAAGGGTATCAAAGAACAATGATCCGATGCTTTATATGCAGACAAACTGGACACCTAGCTAGGAACTGTTCAAACCGTCCCAAAACTCCGACACACAGATTTAACGCGAGACCAACACCTCAAAACGATCGACCCCTTCCCATGGTGACAAACTCGAACCATGGGGGAATGCTTCCAGTAGAGCACAGAGAAACCGAGACTCAACCAAAGATCACGATGCCAGAAGGAGGAGAACATTTTCCCCTAAACCTCTCATAGAAGGGCGATATGACGAGGTTAATATATTAGAAAAACGCCTTGCGAAACAGTGGTGATTAATGGGAAAGCTGCAAACATGTTAATAGATACAGGGGCCAATAGAAGTTGTCTTTTGAACAAATTTGTGAAAAATAATCCGAGAGAACTAGGACCCCTAAACCAAACTAGTATTCAGTTAGCAGGAGCGGGGGGGCAACCATTGACGATTTTAGGGAGAACTAATACCCTGGTGGTAGAGTGGAAGGGAATTAAATTCACCACAGGTTTTTGTGTCCTATCGGGAAAATCCAACAGTGGAGTAGATGGATATCTGGGAATAGATCTAATGTGTCAATTGGGGGTAACCATACAGTGTGGCCCGAAAGACACTACGACCATACTACGACCCCAAATAGTAGCTACCACGGTAAAAAATTCTATTCCCCCTAAAACATGGAGAATGATAGAAATTCCCAGATACCACGGAATGACTGCCGGGATTTTTGAACCAGATGCACAAAATGAAGCTCGAATATCTTCCACGTTCATTACTATGGATCAGAGAAAATTAGTTCTGGCTAACTTCGGAGAGTCTACGATCAATTATCAAAAGAGAAGACGGTTAGGACAAGTTACACCCGCACAACCCATCACGGTTGGGACTAACGGACCAACTAGCTTACCTGAGATCCCGAAACAATTGACGTCAGACCAAGCCGCTACTTTACATGAATTACTATGGGCATATAGAGACGTATTCGCCCAAAATGAAGGGGATCACGGATCAGCCCGAACACGATACAAACACAAAATACATACCCAAGGACCCCCAATCAGACAACCCTATAGACGACAAAATCCAATCATGAGACAGAAGGAGAAGGAATAAGTGGATGATATGCTTAAACAACAGATAGTAGTGGAATCATACAGTCCGTGGTCGTCACCGGTAGTCCTAGTAAAATAACAAATGGGTCTACTCGGTTCTGTGTGGATTACAGTAAACTGAATGATGTTACTATCAAAGATGCTCAACCCCTACCTCCCATTGGTGACTCGTTGGAATCACTAAATGGGTCAACGTGGTTTTCTACTCTAGACTTACAAAGTGGGTACTGGCAAGTACCGGTCAGGTCGGAGGACCAGGAAAAAACCGCGTTCGCCACGAGCGAAGGTAAACTCTACCAGTTCATAGTTTTACCCTTTGGAGTTTGTAATGGACCAGCCAGCTTTACTCGAGTCATGGATGAAATACTGAGAGGATTAACTTGGAAAACTTGCCTAGCTTACCTGGATGATATCATAATATTTTCGAACAGTTGGGAGGAACACATTAACCGACTACAAGAAGTATTAGAGATAATTCGGAGGGCAGGACTAAAATTGAAATATTCCAAGTGCCAATTAGGGGCCCGCGAAGTAGCATACTTAGGACATGTGGTCTCCAAGATAGCTATCCAACCTAACCCCCTAAAATTAAAAGCTATCGCAGAGATTTCTCCTCCCACCACTGTTAAAGGAATCAAAGCGTTTTTGGGAATGGCTTCCTATTAACGGAGGTTTATACCTAATTTTTCAAAAATTGCTCGACCTATGACTAAGAGACTTGAGAAAGGGAGAAAATTTGACTGGGGTCAGAGTTGTCAAATGGCTTTCGATCACCTCAAACAAAAAATTACCTCCAACCCAATTGTTTGTCATCCTGATTTCACCAAACCTTTCCAATTGTACACGGATGCCTCTGACGAAGGGCTAGGGGCAGTCTTGGACCAGAAGGTTGATGGGAAAGAAGGAATAGTGGCATGCGCCAGCAGGACACTCAATAAGGGCGAGAAGAATTACAGTGTTACAAAAAAGGAATGTCTGGCTTTAGTCGGGGCTGTACAATATTTTTGTTCTTACTTAGCCGGAGTTCATTTCGAAGTAATCACGGATCACCATAGTTTACAGTGGCTCAGAAAAATGAAAACAGAAGACGGATTATTTGTTAGGTGGAAAGGGAATATACTTTCTACGTTAGGCATCGACCAGGTAAACTACATACCAATGCCGATGTTTTATCCAGATTACCGGTAGCACCAGTCCAACCCACTCGACCCAAAATGAAAACAAATTATTCGATACCAAACGGTGGGGATAACTTAAAATTTTCTAAAGGAGCCTGGAGGGATTCTAAGGATCGTGTGGTATTAGATTATCTTGAGGCTAAACACATGATTAACATTTTCCACGGACAAGAAGGGAAGGGGGCTCATTTAGGTCAGTCCAGAGTTTTGAAACAGTTTAATGAAAGGTACTGGGCCTCACGAGCTGACAAAGTTGTTAAAGAAGTGATCCAAAGTTGTTTGGGGTGTCAGAGGGGGAAAGACGAACGAGGAACCAAGCAAACCCCCGGACACATTATTGCCGGAAAACCGTGGGAAAAAACTATCTGTGGACATTATGGGACCTCTGCCCAGACAGACGAACGAAAGATACATCCTGACCTGTGTTGACGTCTTTTCAAAGCGCACGGTTGCTTGTGCCATTCCGGAAAAGAAAGCTGAAACCGTAGCTAAGATTATCCTTGAGAAAGTAATTTTTGTGTATGGCACTTCCGATTGTATTCTGAGTGATAGGGGAAAGGAATTTAATAATGAAATTTGGCAACATTTGGGGGATACCTTGGGTTACCATATTCAACATACCTCCCCGTACTATCCACAAGGGAACGCTGTATGTGAAAGGAATCATCGGTTACTAGCGAACTGCATACGAGCTAGCCTAAGTTCATAAAGGGAAGAAATATCCTGAGGGTGGCCGGAACTATTACCAGAAATTATATGGGGAATCAATACCACCATTTGTAGAACTACCGGGTATTCTCCCTATGAAATTATCTTTGGAATTACTCCGAAACTACTTCAAGAACGACTACTACCCTATCCCATCAATTCCGCCAAATATTCTCGACCAGAACATTATTTACAAGGTCAAGGGGAAAGACGGCAACAAGTTTATCATCACGTTACTCAATGGCATCCCGAGAAACATAACTTAAGGAATCCATATTACCGGGGGGAATATATTCTGGTAAAGAGACATGATCCCACACGGACCGGTAAACTGGAAGAGAAATATGAAGGTCCATTCAGGGTTGTGGAATTAAAAGGACAATACCAAGTCCTATATGTGCATCATGGGAGTATTGTTCGGCTACGCATATTCGCCATGCTAAACGGTACGAGCGAATTCCCCTCAGATATGAGCAAGTGGAGTAGCGAGGAAGATATAGAATCCTGGGCCGATAATTCTGAGGACTTCTTGACTCGTTATGAGGCAGAAGATCACCTTCTGAGAGGGGATTATACTGGGGTCTTTCCGTTCTGGCGGTCGTACAGTAGGAACCAAAACGAGATTTTTTCTAGGTCAGAACGAGACAGAAGTGAAAAGGCAGAGATAATTAAAATGAGCAAGGAGAGGGAATTCCGAGAGTATGTCCAGGACCATAACTCTGCGGATCCAGAAAGCGAAGTTTCAGATCCCGAGAGAGATTTCAATGAGGCTCTAAGTAGTAAGGTAGAATCTCCCAGAGAAAAAAATATCAAAAAAGGGGTATTTCCTGGGGCAAAAAATTAATTTAGTTCTTCTTCAACTAAAATAAATCATTCACAGGAAAACAGAGCAATTGGCTCCCAGGGGAAGAGCCCAGCAAAGTTTCCCAAATCAAAAGGCCCTGCTGAAACAGTTACACGAAGTGGTAGAGTTAGCCTTCCTCCAATCAGGTATCCGGACGAGGTTATAAATAGAACCCCTGGGGTATGTGCCTGTCAGTTGAAAGGCACCATGCCTCCCCCAACTGACCCTCAGTACCGACTTCGTCGTCTCATAGCTATTGTCGACAGAAAAGGGCAGAGAATATAGACCACAAGAACTTTAAAGCAACTCCTCAACCAACCGGGTCAAGTTTTACTAGACAAGACTGCGGTCGGGAACCGATATCCAGCAATCCAGTTACATAGGTGTATTTTTGAACACAGTGGACTGGTTGATTGGCAGAACGATGGCAGGGATTTTAAAGGGATAGTATTGCGGCGATCAGGAGCTCGCCTTAATTTAGCACGGGATGATAAAGTAAGAATCTTGCCAGCCAATCAACGCGCTGCAAATCACCATCCCTTTAAACCAGCTGAGTTTGACATTTCCCACCACTCTGCCACACCTGCCCGGGCAGCCAAGCAGGAGCCTCCGTTGTCGGAGCATGTAAAGACTGAGCCAGGCGCGCACACATCTCCACTTTTCAAATTGCTCTCGCTCTCGCAAATTGCCCTCCACCGGACGTTTCTTCAAGTGGCAGAAGGTCTATAACATCAGTGCAAGCCCCATACTCCTGTAACCCACTACAAGACCTTTGCAACCATCTCCCTGGGACTTATTACGAAGAGAGAAGACCCGAGGAGGGAGAAAGAAACCTTCAAAACGCGCGGCTAGAGAAAGTACTGCTCGGGCGGCTGGCTCAACCAATCACAGCGCGCCAAATCGTGAGGCGGAGCTATAAAGGGGGGGGGGGGGGGGGGCTGCAGACGGCAGTCACGTCACGGACTCCACTGGGCTCACCTGCCAGCAACTCTCTACCTCTCCCTCACCTGTATAGTGATGGGAGCTTGGCCAAACCTGCTCAAGCCTACCAGCTTGCTTACCACCCACCAATAACGTCCACCCCTGGCCTACAATAACTTTCCACTGCTGACCAGATACACCATCAGTATCCTGGTGCTTGTCATCATATTGCTAGCTTACACACTTATAGCCAAGCAATTCAAGAGAGGCGACAAGTAGTAGATGGGACTGAAGACTTCCAGAAGACATATTGGCTGGCTATGAGGTGGTGAAGACTGCTCCAGAAACACCCCAGACTTTTTAAAGGAGCCTTAATGGGCCCGAAATAGATTAATGGAAAGAGAGAAAAATGCTTGACAAATCTAGTGGTTCCAACCAATTAAAATTAGATGTTTTCTTATAGAACAAAAATAAAGAGAAAACGATAGACTCATGAATAAATAAAAGGATGCATTGTTGAGAGAGATAGCTGTTAATGTTAGAGAAGGCTCCATGCCATTTAGCTATAAATAGGATATCTGATATAAATATAAATACTGACATCTCAATTTCTACTAAGATGGTTTGCAACTCCCTTCTGGTCACCAGTGCCCTTCCTAATACCTTCTCAATGGCAGATTTGACGATACCGATTGTTCTCTCCCAAATCGCCCCGAACCATGGTGCACGTGCTGGTATAAATCTCCACTGACAACCCTTTCCAGTGAGGGTAGCCACAACCTGCGGGTCATCCATTAAACTCTGGAGATATTTAGAGGCCCCGACATAACAAGTCGCATTATCGCTCATAATAATTTGAGGGAAACCATTGTGGCCTGCAAAGCGTCTTAGAGTATGCAAAAATCCCTCACTGGATAGGTCGTCAATCAATTCGATTTGAATCCCTCTGGTTACCGCACATGTGAATAGAACGGCATAATTATACCTTTATGATATTACCGGGCGATTCTCTAACTTGAATCGCTCCGGTGTAGTCTACCCCAGTTACCTGAAATGGTTCAGTCCTTTGTACCCTGAACTCAGGCAAGGGAGGTAGATAAACTGGGGAGTAAGGCTTACCCTGTAATCTTTTACAGATAGTACAGCTATTGTGGATCCCTTTAATTGCTTGTCGCATCTTAGGGATCCACCAACGTTGTCGCATATACGCCAGAACATAATTTACGCCAAAATGTAGGCAGGTTCTATGGCATTGGCGAATCAACAGTTTGGTAATCAAATGAGACGAGCTAAGGAGGACAGGATGTTTCGCAGAATCAATAATGTCCGCCTTTTGTATCCTGCTTCTACACTTAATTATGCCTCCTTCCATATATAATCCTAGCTGCCTCATTAAGTTTGAGGGTTTGGCCTTTGACTCCTTGCTCAGGATTTGATGTTCAGTAGGATAAGATTCCTTTTGTACTAAACATATTAGTTTCGCTTCTGCTGATCTCATTTCATGGAGTCTGATATGCTTCGAATCTTCACTAAGGAAAGACCCGTGAGCCCGACTTCTCATGTTGTTAATGAAACAGTATATCCATGCAAATACCCGTATTACTTGATCATAGCTGCCGTAACGTTCCCACTCTACCAACTTGTTATCCTGATGTGTAGTACTCACATTCGAACTACTTAACACATCATCTGTTAGCATAGAAGGCGAAATGGGTAAGAGGTCATCAACATCTGCCGAGGTATAGGTCAAGGGCCTGTCGTTGACTGACATCTCAATTTCTACTAAGATGGTTTGCAACTCCCGTCTGGTCATCCATAGGTCACTGGTTCATATCCGGTTATATGTCGGGAATAGGGTAATGATCCCGACAGGTTTAGGTCCAATAGGACATTTGAATTTGCCGGTATCGTATCGCTTGTACGATTTCGGCTGGTTCTTTGTGTATTGTAGTTTATTCTTAAGTATAGGTTAAATATTAACTGTAATGTATAAATATCTACGTCAGCTCTAGATGTATCATGAAACCAAGTTATGGTTTATAATTATTATGAGCCGGCAGCCATATGTAATTTCGCGAAGCGAACGGACTCCGGCCCTTTAGTCTCTCAATCAACACCATACAGCCAACATCTTCCCCCCCCCCCCCCCCCCCCCCGGCTCTGACTAAACCCACAGTTCACCATGTGCTACAAATATTAATCTATAACAACAGTCCTACATCACCAGTCCTCTAAGCTAAGTTCATTGTATCGATATTGTATTATGTGAACATTCCTACATGTCATGCAATTGAATTAGCCGTGTGTGGGGGACTGGATTACACCCATCGACTACGTCGTTGGTAATTATATTATCATTATTTGTCGGGAATTTAGATAAGGAGGTTAAATTGCATATCACTGGTATATGAAATAACCCAACAAATAATGATAATATAATTACCAACGAGGTATTCGATGGGTGTAATCCAGTCCCCCACACACGGCTAATTCAATTGCATGACATGTAGGAATGTTCACATAATACAATATCGATACAATGAACTTAGCTTAGAGGACTGGTGATGTAGGACTGTTGTTATAGATTAATATTTGCAGCACATGGTGAACTGTGGGTTGAGTCAGAGCGGGGGGGGGGGGGGGGGGGGGGGGGGGTGTTGGCTGTATGGTGTTGATTGAGAGACTAAAGGGCCGGCGTTCGATCGCTTCGCGAAATTACATATGGCTGCCGGCTCATAATAATTATAACCCATAACTTGGTTTCATGATACATCTAGAGCTGATGTAGATATTTATACATTACAGTTAATATTTAACCTATACTTAAGAATAAACTACAATATACAAAGAACCAGCCGAAATCGTACAAGCGATACGATATATATAATAACAAATAAAAATATCGTAGTAAAGGGGCTTACTAAGAATCATACGGGAATCTGTTTATATAATGATTAATGATAACGGGGTTATGCCACTTATTAAAGAATAGGAATTAATCATGTTTGTGATAGGTTAGACCTAGCTTGAGAAATAGTCAGGAAGGACACTAGTCCGTTTGATGAAATATATTGTTTATGTATAAAGGAAACATCGTTATTCGATTAAAGAGACTATTGTATTGAATACGGTTTTCAGATTAAGCGACCCTGTAATCATGACATAAGTAACATTGAAAGTAGTCATTTTATGTTTGAATGAAATAGTGTTCTGATATTCCAGGCGATCAAGTGTTAAATTATTGTAATAAGGTAATGTTGACATATTGTATATATTGAATTATGTAATAATCTATATGAGTTGAAACTTGATTATAAGTGAAATAAAACAGGAGTTAAATTGTATTGTATAACTTCATTTGTGAGATAGGAATCAGGAGTGTGGGACACTCCGGAACAGAGTTAGATTTAAGTAATTGCCTACGGGTACATATTTACGAGTTTTTGAGATAATTATATTATATAAATAGATAAGATGTAAACATAGGAACGTCTAGAATAATGTGATTAACCCTTGTCTATCGGGGCCCGACTTAAGTCCGAGTGCAATTTTGGCGCAATATTGGCTTTGAGAGAGAGACTAGTGACTGGAGGAGCATGGGTTACCTCATGACCGCTTGCCACGGCTGCCGTGGACCTACTGAGATTTACTCCACTTACATCCACCCTCACTCCCTCACTACATACGTAATTATATAAAGAAATTATCGTATTTTAGCGATTTTGCCCTTCGGTTGCATGATCGTTGCAAGACAACCAGTGATCGTAGAAGGATGGTTCGGGTGTCATTGGAAAGCTCAATTTACGCCCTTTCATAGATACATACTTGTATTACGCTCTGGTCTTGTTTATGCATGAAAAAGAGCACGGAAACAACCCCATTTAAGGTAAAAAAAAAACGCTGGGCGGCATGGTCAAATATACCGCCTAGCCCGCTCGTAAGGTGTTAAGGACTAGGTCCTACGATTGCATAAATTGAGGCGTAGTCAAACATATATATATATACAGATAGGTTGTAAGTTTAGGGACGTTTAGATTAGATAGGTTAAAGCCTTGGTCTTATCATGGGACATATTGAGGCGCAGTAAAGTTTTGTTAATTCTTTTGGAAATAGCGACGTGCCTTTGGATCGAAGTCGGATTGAATCAATGCCTGAATAACGGGTATCCAAATAGGTGGTAACGGGAATTTAAGAGTTCCAACGTACAATCTATATTGGGTCTACGGTAATATTATATTTATGGATTGAACTCATTCCGGCCCGAACAGAGAATCGATTGCTATTAGGATATATGCTATCAGGAAGTGTTGTTAAATAAAGGATACAAACTTCTTAACAACTGTCGAATTATTCCCACCTTAGTAGCAAACTTTGAAATAAGTACTACACAACTACATCAAGAAACCAAAGTCCTCAAAGTCAAAGACCATCTGGACATGAGAGGCACTCAATTCCTGGCAGCAGCTTCCACGAGCCAACATCACCCACTACACTACATGGCATCACACCCACAGACACCAAGAAATATCAAAACAACACCCAGCACACGGTATCACACACAAATACTGTCTTCTCTCCCTCCCTGCCCCCCCAGACCAGCTTCCAGAAGCACATCCATACTCATATCTCTCGCCGTTCCCTCCAATCACTCATAGACAGCACGCACCTGCAGGCATGACCTCCCGAAATCCATCCTTCTGAATCCTCCCTTCCTCGCCAGGACAGAGTCCACCTGGCCAAGCTGAGATGCGGTCATCATCCAGGTCTTTTGAGCTATCAGAAGAGACTGGATGACTCCGTCGTCGACACATGCCCAGGATGTAACACAACACCCCATACCTTTAAACACATCATAGAAGGCTGCATTTCACACAATCACTTATGCCAACAACACAATCTACACTTCTTGAGAGCTCTGTGGGAAAGCACGACCAAGGCCATGGCCTTCCTTAGGACTCGGAGCTGTTCGGCCGGCAGCTTAGGGAACGACAACAACAACAACAACAACTTACTTGTTCTAGAGATATAACGATGCTTGAAGTTATGGGGTTAAATGAGGACACATACAAGACGACTTATTAAATACACCACCACCACTCCCACTACCAACACAACCACCACCACCACTATCACCATCACCACCACCACCACTCCCACTATCACACTCACCACTACCACTCCCACTATCACCATCACCACTACCACTCGCACCAGCACCACCACCACCATCTCCATCTCCATCTCCTCCAACACCATTTCCTCCCATGTCATTAGCACTTGCCAATTGGTGGTGATGGCGGCAAATGATCCTGTAATCAGGCTGCTCCAATAGCGTGCAATCGTGTAATTACAGAAGCCCTGGTTAATTAATGGTGTCGTCGCCCACGTTTTCCTATTGGTTATAATGCTGAGGGCTGCCGATAGCTGATAAAGAGTCGATATTGCTTCACTCTTCGCTTCCCTCGTTGGGATATCGCATGAAGGGGAGATGGTTGCTTTTTCTGGACCCCCTTCTCCGTCATGTTTAGCCTCATTAATTTTGAGAATTCAAGAACTTCGTTCCATCACTTTAGTAAATATATGACCTTTCACCCTATTTCTTTGTCAATACTCAAACCTTTCGTGCCTATTAGGTGTCGATAGAGAGCATAGCGAGCCAGTAGTATTAGGAGGAACCGCCTTTCGGCGGGGATTTTTTTTTACCGAAAACATTCACAAATTTATCTTGAGGGGGGGTCTAGGGGCTGGTTTGTTTAAAGTTTGTTGGAGGTCTAGCGAGGACACTAACAATATATACATAAATAAATAAATACAACAAAATAAACCCTACCCCCTTAAGCTTCTATGTTTTCCTTTATAATACTACAGTATGGTAATCGATGTATATACAGTATAACTATAACGGAATGCTAAATTAGGAGAGATACATGGATGTCACCCACTTCCAGTTATATATTCGCGAGTATTCTTAAGGGCAGACCCCAAACTTTGACTAGTGATTGTCATTTAATTAAACCCATTCAGTTCCGGTGACATTATGTTCATTATGTTCCGGCACCTATTGGACAATTATACTCTTTTTGAAAAGGATGTCTACCCAAGTAAAGGCTACAGACTATCTCAATTAATCCTTCTAGGTACCGTATATCTTTCCTAAGATTCATAAAACCGTCTAAATGTAGCCTAAGTAAAGTTAATAATACGTCGCCGGTAAATAAGGTGTTAATGATAAATCTGTATCCCCTCTTCCCAACTCTGTGTTCATTTCGGAGCCTGGCCAGAAATACTTCTACAGTATACAGGCCGAGCACTTAAGGGGAGAATTTATTTTGTTCTGGCCTCTCCTTTTCCCTCATGTTTAGCCCCATTATTTTATTTTTTCTATGTGATTGAGAGAGGCAAAAGGCAGAACTGCCTATAGCGAGTGCCTCCCCCATAGTTGAAAGAGTGGCAGGGCCAAAATCAAGGGACGTTCGAACCAAAATGCTTGGACACACGGAGTTTGAAGCAATTTAAGTCATAGGAAGAAGGAAAGACTGATTCTGGGAGAGAGTTCCAGAGCTCAGCTGTTGAGTAGAAGAAAGTTTGAGAGTAACGTTTCACTCTTGGGTTGGAGAGTGGCACAGAGTAGGGGTGGGATTGGGTTGCAAGACGGGTACCACGTGCACTACGTAAATGAGGTGGTATACACTGGGAAAGCTCTGAGGAACACTGATTATTATAGTAGCGATAGAATAGCGAGAGAGATGCAACATTGCGGCGGAGAGAAAGAGATTGCAGAGAGTTGGTGAGTGGACGGGAGTTAATGATACGAAAGGCCTTCCTTTCAACTTTGTCTAAGAGAGTGGTGTGAGAGGAACCTCCCCACACATGTGAACAATACTCAATACAAGGACGCACTATGCCCCTGTACAGAGCAAGAAGCTGTGCAGGGGAAAAGAACCCCCTAAGGCGGTTGAGCCAAGGCCACCTAGAGTACCAGGCCGTGTCGACCATTCTGTGACGTAGGCAATGGGGTGCTACATCCACTGCCCGCGCTCTGTCCCCATTTTATAAATACTCTCTTTTATTCTTTTCTCTGTTAAATTTTAGATTAACGTACAAACAAATTATATATTTTACGTTTAAGGTGTACACGAAACCACTATCTACCTATATCTTACTTTATTATACTCTATATTATGATACCGATATCATAACAACATGTTTTGGTTATTTCTTGCATATGACTTATACCTTGAACAAGTAGTTGTACAAGATTAAAACTTATTATAAGTATATCTCATTACTTTGTTATATTGGAGTAAAATAAAACACAATGATATATACATTACTATATTATATACAAAGACATAAACAACCTTACTGAAGAGCCAATTTACGTGACATCCAATATTATTCCTGAACAAATATATATAAGTAACTTAATTATATACTATATGTATGAAGATGAACAATATATTTACTGTAACACACACATACACACACACGATATCATATTATATACTATGCAATACAGTACACATTATCTATTTTTCTAGGGTTTGAAGCTTTCTCTTCACGCCTACATTCTTATTAGCTCTGTTAGCTGTTGGGATGTTATTTTCTTTAGCACAGTAATTATTTAAAATTGCATTTGTTGAAGCATATACCACCATACTTTCTATTTTTTCGGTGCTATGACCATTTTCACAGATATCACTACGGAACAGGAGATCAGCATCTGCTAAAGCCGTAACTGTGAGGTGTGTTGCTATATTTCTTTGGCTAGTAGCATTGCGAAAGGCAGGAAGCTTAGCAAGTTTGTTAATTACAATATAGTTATACATGACCATGTTCGCAGTCACACTATCTGGGTATAAAAGAGAACCTCTGCTAATTCCAGCAATGTAACTTAGATTTTCTGGGATTTCTTCAGCACTATCTGAACACGTAATCATTTCTTTACAAGCATTACATTTCATTTCCTTTATCACGGAGTAACAACAATAGCCAGCTAAATAAACTATAACGGGGATGATGTCTTTACACCTGTCAATATCCTCCTTACAAACTTCAACATTCGTATGACATAAACTAAAATCAATTTCCTCATCTGTTTTTACTTGCTCATAGTCAATTTCTTCAAAATCATTTAAAATGACCTTCTTGTCGAGTATGGGTAAACTAAGTTTTAACACTGACATCATCCGTATCTTTTTCTCACACTCATATATTTGGCGTACAGAAATATTGTAATTTCCTCCTGCTAACTGTCGATACTGACCAAATCTTGCTTCCAAATTGTCTGTTTGAAATTTTCCTGTTAGTATGTAGGTCATATTCAGTTATGTTATGCAATAATTTGTTATTTCTAATATTACATGGGTCGTATGTTTCAGAGCTCTAATTGTTTCCCTAGTCAGTTTCCCCCCACATCCTGGAAGACTATCCCACGCATCTAACCACTTAAGGAAACTATCCAAGAACTGATATCGGTCATCATCTGTACTATTTGTTAATGGACAAGATAACTTGTTATTGTGCCTAAGACCTTTAAATGGGGATTTCACATTCATTATATTCCACCAATTAAGAAACACTTCGATGTACCTAGCAACATCTGAAAATAACGTTAGGCCATTATGTTTTCCAATATTGAGCAAGGCTTGAATTATATACTCATTAAAAATTTTGAGAACTAATTTGACATTTTGTCTCTCTAGGTTGGAGGGGGATAATGCTTTCAGGCTTAGCCTATAGGCCTGCTTTAGGAGCAAATGTTCCTCTAAGAAATACAGTTTTTTGAGAGTACTGAATCTTATTAGATTCATTACGGACATTTTTACTTGGGAACTGTGGGAATTTCATAGTTTTTTCTTCATCTTTCTGTCCTAGCCAATTATTCCTGATGCATTTTAAAATATGTACAGCGTCGTATAGGAAAAAGAGAGGTTTGGTACTTTGCGCTGGATGTGGGTAAACAATGGACAGTTTTTGGTGGATTGGCAAAATATGATACAGCTTTGCCATTGATTGCATTATTGTCTGTTACAATGCTAATGACACTAAATCCTATCTTCTCAAGCCCTAAAATAATCTTCTTCATAATGTTATATAATGTCTCTCTGCCTTCATTATCTTTGCTGGAATTATGTGAACAACATCTCTGTATTTTGACCGAATACTGTTTAGCATAAACACATATGCGCTTGTTGCAATTGCATCACTGTCAAATGCTGAACCAACAATATTTCCTGCTTTATAATCCAAGTAACGCTTCAGGTGAATTTCATCAACCATCATTGTAACCGTTTTATCACGGGTTGTCAGGGACTTAAATGTGTTCTTAATATACATAAGAAAATGGCTGGTACGGTGTTCGATAGCTGGGTTAAACGTTTTGGACAAAAATATTCGTCTTATAGTTGAATAGCTAGGTAGAATTAGGCATTTCTTATCTCTCAGAAGTCTGTAACCTTGAGGTGAGCAATTATGCAAGAGAGAGGAGAATATCAAAAATTCTGAGGAGTAATCAAATTTAGTGAGAGTCATTAAATGAAGCTGTTCACAAACGAATTTGAGTGTATTCTGATACTTGAAGCTACTATCCTGTACAATAGTTGACAAAAAGGGGATCACAAGTTGAATTATTACAATTGCATTAATTGGGTTTGAGGCAGGATTATTGATATCGCACTTACGCAAAGCATCAAGCAACACTTCAAGTGTATTAATGTCAATGACCTTTGAAGGAATCTTATAATCCCCTGGCTGGTTTATTTGCACCGCCTGTACACTAGCCTGAACATTACAGTCTGATTTGATGACTAAGGACAAAATAACTTTAGGTTGTGGGGAATGAACAATTCGACATATATGAAAATCTTCCTCGTTTTCAATAACTGTCCAGTATTTCTTATCAATAAACTGTATTTTGTCTTTAAGTTCATCTAAAGAATTAAATGTTATGCCTTCTATCTATCTATCTATTGCCTGACGCCGCGATCCCCGAAGGGGTGGCCACGAACGAACCGCCCCCATGCACCTCTGTCCCCAGTCAGTCGACGCCCCTCCCCCCAACCAGCACCGCCTTCGTTCATGTAGTTCCTCACTCCATCCTTCCACCTCATATTCGGTCTACCTCTCCCCCTCTGTCCCTCCACCTCGCTCTCGTACACCCTCTTAGTCATTCTCTCACTTTCCATACGTTCCATATGGCCGAACCATCTCAAGTTGTTCCTTTTCACACTTTCCAGCACATCTACCTCCACACCACACCTCCTTCTTACTTCCTCATTAGTCTGTCTATCCCTCCATGTAACTCCGCACGCACTCCTTAAGTAATTCATTTCCACTGCTCTCACTCTTGGTCTGAGTCTCTCAACCAACGTCCATGCTTCGCTTCCGTAAGTCAGTGTCGGGATTACCACACTGTCATGCAAGGACTTCTTCACTTCCATACTGACCACCCTATTTCTTGTTACTGCTTTTAGCGTTCCTACAACCCTCTTCCCCTGTTGTACCCTCTCCCGCACCTCTTCATCCATAGTCCCATCTTTACTCAACACACTGCCCAGATACTTAAAAGAGTTGACGATCTCCATAGCCTGACCGTTCAGCTTCACCTCACACTCTGTGACTTCACCCCTTTCGAAGACCATAACCTTGCTCTTCCCCGTATTTACCTTCAAATTCCGTTTTTCGCACACTGTTCCAAATTCATTTACCAGACCCTGCAACTCCCATTCATTATCACTCATCAGAACTGTATCATCCGCAAACAGCAGTATAGGTAGCTTCCACTCAATTCCCTCCCTTTTCAGCGATACACCAACATCCACTGCTCTTGATAGTATTTCTTTCATAACTCCATCCATATATACAGTAAACAACCACGGGGACATCACACACCCCTGTTTCAAACCAACATTCAGGTCAAAGAACTCGCTCTGCTCACTCTCCACACGTACTGCCACCTTTGCACCCTCATACATGCTCTTCACTGCTTTCAGCAACTTGCCCTCTACTCCGTATATTCTAAGTACTTTCCACAAACCTTCTCTATCCACTCTGTCATAGGCCTTCTCCAAGTCCATAAAGGCAACATACACCTTTTGTTTCTTCTCCAGATACTTCTCCACAACACAATTCAGGGTAAAAATCTGATCTACACATCCTCTTCCCTTCCTAAAACCTCCCTGCTCGTTGCCTATCCATTTCTCCGTTCTCACTCTCACTCTCTCAATCACTACCCTACTGTATACCTTCCCTACTACGCTTAGAAGACATATTCCTCGGTGGTTACCACACACTCCTCTTTCCCCTTTGCCCTTATATAGGGGGACTATTATGCCAGTCTTCCAGTCATCGGGTGCACTGCCCTTCTCCCATGCTAGTTTGCACATTTTCCATACCCATTCTATCACTATCTCACCACCTTGTTATGTCTTGTTTGTACTTATTGTTATCTGCAATACTCTTTGCTACCGCAGCTTGAATGGCAGACTCTTCCATTCGTTTCCTCTTCTTGTCCGGGGCTTCTCTAGCATGTGATGGGCCAGAAAGGTAAGAGGGGCAGTTTGGCAATTGTGATGGAATTACACCATCACAGAGCTGAGGATACGTCAACTTGGCCACTAATTTAGTTCCGCTCTTCTCGTCAAAGTACAAAGTCTCTCGCCTTATTTCATCAGGTCTAAAATGGAGCTCACACACCTGTAAGAGATGAAAGCTCCGATATAGCTAAGCTAAAAATAAATCGTTGCATAATTGTATTGCGAGCGATATTATTGCTTGGTAGTTCAATCATTCACGAAGGAGTAAATACACTGATTTTGAGCAGTGTGTAATTTGACTTATGAATATTATATACAATTCAATATACCACACTTAAATTACAGTACTGGGTAGGCTTAAATTTTGTATATATATTTTTCCATAATTGGGAATACAAAATTATTTCATTATGCAGCATTGATCCAGGAGGAGGATCCAATTCAATGCATCCGCCAGCGTCGTCGTCAAACATACACAACAAACAAAATAAAATAACTTCTACTCCGTGGTTATGGATAACTTGCTTCGTCGATAATAATAATAATACTAATATTAGTAATTATAATAATATCAATAGTGAAATTAAAAATAATTATATTAAAGGTAACACATCTATTATATCATTAATGAAGTCATCGATATACCACATAATAAACTCCCGAAAATATATATACTCCCACTGTTGAGCTACTCAATTACTATTATTCTTATTATTACTATTATTACTATTATTACTATTATTATTATTATTATTATTATTACTACTGTATTATTACTACTATTATTATTATTATTATTATTATTATTATTATTATTATTATTATTATTATTATTATTATTAGTATTATCAATATTATTATTATTATTATTATTTATATTAACATTATTATTATTTCTATTTCAACTTGCTGAAGGAATGAGTAAATTTAGTCATGTATTGTTTAAGCCTACCGTACTCAATACTTAGACACGTGAATAACATTGTAGAATAATTTTTACTCACCCTGCTGTTTTCATTTGGAGTGTAATCTACTCGTCGAATGGCTGTAAGCCATTTGCTGGAAAGGTCAGCATTCCTTGGGAACCTAAACACGTGCACTTTCGGTCCCGATCTGTAATTCCCCTTGCAATTTGGCACTGAACACTTGTAAGGCATTGTTGATGATCATGGAGAAGCTATCACAGGGAATAATGTACTTATAAAGTATATATGAGGGGGAAATAGTTTGGAAACACAGCGACAACCTCCCCCTACCTCACTAAAATGTATACTGACCTGCGAGGGTAGTGACCGTTTCAGCACTCCTTTTGTCGACGTCACAGAATTTAAAGGTCCCATCCGTGCGGCCTGGTACTCTAGGTGGCCTTGGTTGAGCACACCTAGCTTCTGGGAGGCTGCCTTAGCAAGACTGGTAATATGGTCCTTCCAACTGAGAGAGGAAGAAAAAGAGACACCAAGAATATTGAGAGAAGATGAAAGATTGATTTTAGTATTGTTGAAGAATAAGGGATAGTCCGCTGGGAGTTCCTTACGGGTAGATAGATGGAGAAATTGGGTTTTGGAAGCATTAAAGGAAACAAGGTTTTCTCTGCCCCAATTGGAGATAGTAGTTAGATCAGAATTTAAGAGTTCTATGGCTTCATTACGTTTGTCGTTGAGGGATTACTGGCTGGGGCGTTCTGAAAAACTAATGGAGTAGTTAAGGTTGAGTCGTCTGCGTATGAATGGATGGGAATTGAGGTACAGTTGAGGAGATAATTTATACATATTAGAAAGAGAATAGGAGATAGGACAGAGCCCTGAGGAACACCGGAGTTTATAGGGTGAGGAAGTGAACAATGGCCGTCCACAACCGCGGCTATGGAACGGCCGGAAAGGAAATTAGAGATAAAGGCACAGATGGAGGGATAGAAACCGAAGGAGGGTAGTTTAGAAATTAAAGATTTGTGCCAGACTCTATCGAAGGCTTTCGATATGTCTAGTGCAATAGAAAATTTCTCACCGTATTCCCGAAAGGAGGATGACCAAGAGTTAGTAAGATATGAAAGAAGATCACCAGTAGAGCGACCCTTAAGGAAGCCATACTGGCGATCTGAGAGCACATTATGAGAAGAGAAATGCTTAAGAAATTTGGAAGCAAGAATTGTTTCAAAAACTTTAGAAAGACAAGAGATGAGAGCAATTGACGATAGTTGGAGGGTTGAGAGCGGTCACCCTTCTTTGGGACAGGTTGAATGTGAGCAAATTTCCAGCATGAAGGGAAGACGTTAGAGGATAGACAGAAACGAAAGAGTTTGCCTAGGCAGGGGAGTCAGCACGGAAGCACAGGTTTTGATAACAACAGGAGGAACACCATCCGGACCGTACGCCTTATTAGTGTTAAGCCCAGAGAGGGTAGAAAGTACATCTTTAGAAGAGATTAGGATATTAGGCATAAGTAAGAGAGAGGAGGGTGGAGAGGGAGAAATAGCACCGGAATCATCCAAGGTGGATTTTCTAGCAAAAGTTTGAGCGAAGAGTTTAGCTTTGTCAGAGGAAGAAGTGATGGTTGTGCCATCAGAGTGGAAAAGGGGAGGGAAAGACGGGGAAGAGAATTTGTTGGAGAGATTTTTGGCTAGATGCCAGAAAGCTTAGGAAGAGCTAGAGTAATAATAAGTGCATTTATTATTGATGAAAGAGTGTTTGGCAAGTCGAAGAACAGATTTGGCTTGATTCCGGGCAGAAACATAGGAAGAATGAGAGTTATGAGTTTTAAGGCGTCGGTACCGTTTGAATGCTTCCTCCTTATTGCGGACAGCAGTAGAACAGGCGTGAGTAAACCAAGATTTTTAGATTTAGTCTGAGAGAAAGAGAATGGAATTTATGCTTCCATGCCCGATAGGATTACCTCGGTAATGCGTTCAGGACTCTCCGAGGGTCCCCGGCCACGGAAGCAGAAATAATTCCATGGGATATCAAAGAAGTACTGCCGGAGAGCCTCCCAGTCGGCAGCGCCAAAGTGCCACAAGCGCCGCCGGCTAGGAGGATCGGGTGGTCGTACTGGAGAGATAGGACAGGTGACAGAGATAAGTTTATGGTCGGAGGAGCCCAAAGGAGAGAAAAGATCAACAGTATAAGAAGAAGGGTTAGAAGTTAGAAACAAGTCAAGAATGTTGGGCCGATCTCCGATGCGATCCGGGATATGGGTGGGTTGCTGAACTAACTGCTCTAGGTCATTTAGGATAGAAAAGACGTAGGCTTGTTCACCAGCTGAGTCAGTAGTGTGAGAGGAGAGCCATTGGCGGTGGTGACCATTGAAATCTCCTAATATGGAGATTTCTGAGAAAGGAGATATGGATAGAATGTGTTCCACTGCAGAGTTTAAATAGTCAAAGAATTTGAGAAAGTTGGTAGAGTTAGGGGAAAGATAGACAGCACAGAAATATTTAGTAAGAGAATGACAAGAAAGTTTGAGCCATAAAGTTAGAATTCAGAGGAGTCGAAATCGGGAACACAAGAGCAAGTGAGTTTGTTGTGCACATATGCACAACATCCGCCTTTGGCTTTGAAACTAGGATAGAGAAAGTAGGAGGATACAGAGAAGGGGCTGCTGGATGTTGCTACAGACACCTGAGTTTCGGTGAGGAAGAGAAGATCAGGTTTGTAGGAGGAGAGATAGTGTTCAACAGAGTGAAAGTTAGAGGAAAGTCCGCGAATGTTGCAGAAATCAATAGAAAGAGTAACAGGCCGAGGTCCAGGTAATTTTGTGGGGTTGTCAGGGGATGGTCGGTCGGTTTGGATATTTGAAGACATTCGTTCCTTTAGTTTGGCATTTGTAACACCGTTCCCCCCATTTTTTTGTAAATATTAAGAGTTTTTGTGCGATTTAGGTGTCGATTATTTCCTGGCGAGCGATAGCGAACCTGTAATTTGTAAGGAACCGCCGGAACATTTTTATAGCGACATTTTTTCAAATCGATCTCGAATGGGGGTCTTGGGGGTATGTTTAAAGCTTGATGGAGGTCTAGGGATGAAACTAAGAATATTAGATAATAACTATATATATGACAAAATAAATACATATCTCCCTGTAACCCACACTGCTAACCCGAACCCAGTTTACACACACCGGCACCTGAATGTCTCCCGGCAACTTCCAACAGGTGAGCAGGTGGGGAAGTTTGTAAAATAGTTGAGACTCACAGCCGTAATCTTATGCCTTCCCATCGCGAAACCCTACTCTTTAATTCATTCCGTACTGGTGACACTCTTTTCATTATATTCTGGTAACTGTTACGATTTTATTCAGTTTTGGAAAGACGTCTACCAATTTAAAGGCTACAAACTATCTCAATTAATCCTTGTAGCTACGATATTTCCTTCCCGATCTTTAAAAAATCGTCTAAACGTAGCTGAAATCAAATACAATTTACGTTGCCGGTGTTGTATGGGTTAATGAGGGAAACAAGACATGACACTTTGCTAGCTTTTAAAACTTTGGAGATTGCATATTATCTTTCAATAATTAACACTTAGTTCCAATATCTTCGTTCAATATGGGATAGAGAACACCCACCACACACGTCTAAGAATACGGCTGTATCTCTGATATCCACGATTACAAATTGTCCTGATGACTTAACCCTTCTGTACCGGCGACGTCTTTTAAATTTGATCTTACCTATATTTAGACGATGTTGTGCAATTTAAGAAGGATATGTGGTAGTAAAAATGGTTAAGTAAGATAATTCGAAGCCATTTGATAGCTGGTGGCCCTGAATACAATTGTTTAATAGTAGCTAGAATAGAGTTGAAAGACGGCACCAGTGCTGAAAGAGGTTGAGGGGGACGTAGTTAGTTTTTGTCCCTCATGTTTAATTCCATTAGATTTGAGATTTTACGACGTTCGTTTCATTAGTTTAGTCACTATAAATCCTCTCGTCCCATTTCTTTGTTGATGTACAAACCTTTCTGGCCATTTAGGTGTCGGTTTTTCACTACGAGCGAAAGCGAGCCTGAAAATCTTGGAGCAATCGGCCTTCGCCCGGGATATGTTTCTACCGAAAAATGTACAAATATATCTTGAAAGGGGTCTAGAGGGTGTTTGTTTAAGCTTGATGGAGGTCTAGCGATGGAACTATAAAATAAATATATGAATATATATAAAACAAAAGAAAAATAACCACTACCTCATTAACCCCTTCAACACGATGACGCCTCTCTGCCTTTAATTCTGGCGGCAATTAGACGATTGTATGCAGTTTTTGAAGGACCTATGATATTCAGAGGGGTTATGGAGAGTGTATTTACCTTTGTTAGTCCTAGAGGTATATCATAAGTTAAATATAATTGGCTAATGGTAACCAGAGTATGATGAAAATTATGTCATCGTGCTGAAGGGGTTAAACGACCAGCGGGGGCAGGAGCGGGGAATATAACGGATCTGACAGTCAAGTGGCTTCATATCATCAGGACAGAGAACGATAAGTACCCTCACAGCAGGGATGGTTACTTATATATGCAGAGATATATTGCCCCATGTAACCCCTTCAGCACCATGACGTATTTTTCCTCATATGCTGGTTACCATTAGACGATTTTCGTTACCTTAGAACGTACGTCTAATACTCAAAGGGGGTAAATATATTCGCATTAATCCCTCTGAATGAAATAAGTTCTTCTTAAGCTACGTAAAATTGTCTAATGTTAGGCAGAATAAAAGTTTTTGGAATATCATACTAGTATCCAGTATATTCGTTGGTCCTTACTGTGAAATGTGATATGTAATACGATTTCCATAATTAACTGTAAGACCAGTTTGTCATCAACAAACCATTCATCTATACTACAATAATTCTGCTACCCATTTGAGATATCGGCCACAATAACAACGACTGTGCCATTTACATTGAGTCAGAGCAGCAAGTGAAAATGGAGCAATACTTATGTTTGTTGATTGTTCCTCAAATTGGGTACGTCGATTGCTCGTTTTTTCCATCTGTAATCGTTGTATAATAGGATATGGCATTTAGTTTCTTGTCCCGATCTCTTATAAGCATTATTTTTTACTTAAGAACATAGCAACTTTCGAAACGCTTATATAATTAATTTAATTATAGATGAATGATCATATTCTTTCTAAAAAAAATCATGTTAATAATTATTACTGTTATTAATTTTCACATTGAGCTTCATATATATATATATATATATATATATATATATATATATATATATATATATATATATATATACAATATCAGTAGTAGGTTGGCCGCTAGGGTACCGAATCTTGAGAATAAATAAGATGACGAGAGCAAACATCAACTCCATTTTCATTGTTTATTAATTAAGCTTTTGACAATATTTCGAACAACTTCTCTGTTCATCATCAGGTGAAACACCAACGATCCTAGAAAACAAACATGATATCTGTTAAAACTGTGTATTTAATATATGGATCTATTTAAACAAGTTTAATGTGACAATTCTACATAATACTTTACTTAAAACTGCTAGACTATAAGTTAATAATTGAAAACAATAACAAGATTTACAAGAATATTACAATATCCTAACTTCATAAACCTGAACATGTAATACAAAATAACATGCAACAAACCATGTCGACCTGCACCTTACGACTATTCCGGGAGAACTAACTAGATTAACTGACTATAGACATTATATATAGCAAGGGATCCTATTAACCCCAAGCTATCAACTACCTGAGCACTGAGTTTAGGTTCGGTTTGAGTTTTTCTATGAAATATTTCTCCCCAATGAAAGTATCGTTCTTGTTTCTGAATTTAGCCAATATCTTAAAATCTGTTTCATTAAATCTGTGGTCCAATTCTAAAGAGTGATTCCTTACTGCTGAAAAAGGCATTTTCGTTAAATATTGACCTGTTCGGACACTTTTCCCCAAATGCTCCAATATTCTAGCGCGGAATGAACGAAAATAACATCCCACATACCCAGCAAGGCAGCTGGGACAGTTAAATACATAAACAATATTGGAACATAAGTTATTGGGAACAGTGTCCTTTATTCTAAAAAAAAGTTACACGATTTGGATTGGGTATTTCATCGGTAGTTTGGAATGAAGACTGTGTTTTTAATTATTCAGATAGGGTACTAACTGCACGGGAAAGGAAATTATTATCGCTAGGCTTAGATTTTTGCCTCTCAGTTTACAAGCCCAACCAGTTAAAGCATTACATTGGTATAGAGAAATTATGTAACACTATAATAGATTTTCATGATAAAGGATTATTACATGGTACTTTGTCCCATAGTGACATTAACACGAAGATCAGAGAGTTCGGAAACAGCAACTTAGGACAGGCACGTAAACAAAGAATATACTCTCCGGTAGTCAATAAAGATGATTTGGGTATTTTTGAAAAATCTAGGACAAGATAATTCGATAATAGTAACTAGACCAGACAAAGGACGGGGGATAGTGATTATGAATAGGTCAGAATATGTTGCTAAACTGAAGGATATTTTAGGAGACCTTAGAAAGTTTAAGAAGGTTGATGAGCATATATACAGCACAATTATGAAATTAGAGGATAGACTCAACCGTATACTACGTGCAATATAAAACGAAATTGGGATCTCTAACTATGTTAACATGTATGCTTCAGGTACCTTGCCAGGAATATTATATGGGTCCCCTAAAATACATAAGGATGGTAGACCACTAAGACCGATCATTTCAACTACAAACACGGCGGGTTACAACGTGGGTAAATTTCTAACCAAATTAATTTCACCTCTTACCAACAATGAATATACAGTTAATAATTCAGCAACATTTGCCAATGCACTCATATCATTAAATAATCCTCAAGACTGTGTAATGGCTAGTTTCGACATACAGTCCCTCTTCACAAATGTCCCTCTTCAAGAAACTACGAATATTATTCTGGACAAATACCATCCTGATGAATTTTATGGACTCGATAGAAAGACTGTAAATAAACTGTTAACATTTGTCACTTCTGATAGTATATTCATGTTTGATAATGCTCTATATAATCAGGTAGATGGAATTGCCATGGGCTCCCCTCTGGGCCCTGTTTATGCTAATGCGTTCATGTGTAAACATGAAGTTGAATGACTAGATGAGTGCCCCTTAAGTTTTAACCCTTCTTTGGCGGCGCCCGGCTATAGTTGAGTGAAATAAATGTAGCCTATGTGGCGGGGCCCGGCTATAGTCGCATGCAATTTTGAGCACGTAATGTGCTCTGAGAGAAAGCGGAGAGGTGGGAGGAGCGTAGGTTACCTCATGACCATTCGCCACAGTGGCCGTGGAGCTACTCCGCCCTACTCCACCCTCCCTCACTCCCTACACACGTAATAATGTAAGGAAATGACCTTATTTTACCGATTTTGACCTTCGGTTGCACGATCGTTGCAAGATAACCAGTGATCGTAGAAGGATGGTTCTGGTGTCTTTGGAAAGCTCATTTATCGCCCTTTCAGGGATACATGCTTGTATTACGCTCTGGCTCTTGTTTATGCATGAAAACGAGCACGGAAACAAGCTCGTTTACGGTAAAAACCCCCGCTGGGCGGCACAGTCAAATATACTCCACCACCCGCTCTTTGAGTGTTAAACCTGTTTTCTATAGGCAGTGTGTAGATGTTAGCTTTTAAATTTTCAGGAAGGCTGAACATGTGAATATGTTTTTAGAGTATATGAATAAACAGCATACGAATATAAAGTTCACTTCGGAAATAGAAAAAGAGGGCTGCCTACCTTTTTTGGATGTAAATGTAATTAAAACGGGTTCTGGATTAACAACTAATGTATTTCGAAAATCTACATTCACAAACCTTGGACTTAATTGGTTTAGTTTTACACCCGTAATTTATAAAATAAATTCAATCAAGACTCTAATTAACTGAGCCTATAACATAATTATGTTCCACCTACATGTTTTTACATATTGAATATAAGACTTTGGAAAACTTCTTTGTTAAAAATAATTACACAGTTGATTTAGTCCAGAAGACCGTTAGGTCATTTTTAGCTAGTAAATATGTAACTAAAACCTGTGTTCATGAGGTCCCGAAACTTAAGAAATATATAAAACTTCCATTCTATGGTAAATCTAGTTACGACTTTCGTAAACAGCTCTAAAAATGGCTTCATTCTAGATTCCCAGCTGTTAACTTTCGCATAATTTTCACAAATTACTTTAACATTCGCTCATTTTTTAGAATAAAGGACACTGTTCCCAATAACTTATGTTCCAATAGTGTTTATGAATTTAACTGTCCCAGCTGACTTGCTGGGTATGTGGGATGTTCATCTCGTTCATTCCGCTCTAGAATATTGGAGCATTTGGGGAAAAGTGTCCGAACAGGTCAATATTTAACGAAAATGCCTTTTTCATCAGTAAGGAATCACTCTTTAGAATTGGACCACAGATTTAATGAAAAAGATTTTAAGATATTGGCTAAATTCAGAAACAATAACGATACTTTCATTGGGAGAAATATTTCATAGAAAAACTCAAACCGAACCTAAACTCAGTGCTCAGGTAGTTGATAGCTTGGGGTTAATAGGATCCCTTGCTATATATAATGTCTATAGTCAGTTAATCTAGTTAGTTCTCCCGGAATAGTCGTAAGGTGCAGGTCGAAATGGTTTGTTGCATGTTATTTTATATTACATGTTCAGGTTTATGAAGTTAGGATTATGTAATATTCTTGTAAATCTTGTTATTTTTTCAATTATTAACTTATATTCTAGCAGTTTTAAGTAAAGTATTGTGTAGAATTGTCACATTAAACTTGTTTAAATAGATCCATATATTAAATACAAAGTTTTAACAGATACTATATATTTGTATTTACCTCATTCGCTTTATACACATTTGTATACGTGCTTTTGTTTGTGTGTACACAACTGGAAACAACACTGTTTCAGGCTTAACCAAACCGAATATATTATATTTTGTGAAGCAGGGAAGTTTAGTCGATAAAACTTATAGACTTGTTTGTTTAACTATACTATCATTATATTAGTATACCATTATATCAAAAAGTACAAATTATGGAAACTCTTACTCTTTTCTTTGTTATCTCTCCCCTTATCGTATCAAGGGTTTGAAGTTCTCGAAAAAGGGCTCCACTCCAGCCGCTATTCTTGATTTAGTGGGCTGGCTTAATAATTCAGAAGAGTTGATTGTCTCTGAAGTACTATTTTAACTAACTAACTCATTTATCGTCTCGTTCACCGCAGGTAGGTAGTGGTTGTCTTATTACCGTTTTGCGATCTAAATATTTTTGTAGCTACTCTGTTCCTTCAAATCCTTTTCCCGAGAAAAGATTTAGCCAAAGTATATTATGAAATGTTTTGGTTCCTCCTCCTCGCCGGTACCCATAATTACTAATTAGGGCAACATTTCTATGAACATGAGTATCAATTGATAAATTTGTCTTTTTCTCCCGAATCTCGCTCGAGGCGGAACTGTACATGCCGCAGCCTGATATCTGAGTTATGAAAGAAGCGTGCGGGTAAACACAGGTCAAATTAGTTTTGTACTAGTATTTCTTATACTACTGTTAGATTATCACTAGGATTACCATGTATATTCAGAATACCTAGGCCAAAATCATACAAGAAACTATACAATTCCATGTAAGGTCAATGTCACAGGTCAAGGTCAAATATAAGGTCAATATGCTATGTTCTTTACTTTTCATGCAAACTTCACACAATTTGGTGAGATAGTTGCACTTTAAAGGAAAGGGAAAATTATAAATGTTGAGACATATCATAAAGGTCAGAGGTCAAGGTCAACCATTCTATTAAAATATGAAAATAACTGATGGGTTTGAATGAACTTAGGCATGCTTATTTGATTGTCATGGGAAATGTCAGTGAACACAAAAATTGACTATATACAGTATAGGTCAAGGTAATAAGTCAAGGTCAAAGGTCAACTTGTATAATTAAGAATTAATAAAGATTACTCAAATTTTGGAAAACTGGCTGTATTAGTTGCTTATTACTTAAATAACATATATATCAAGTTTCACATAAATACCGTAATAGTTAAGGTCAAATATCAAATCTAAAACAAAAAAATATTTGTAATTTTCCCTAAACTCC
Source organism: Paralithodes platypus (assembly GCA_032716605.1). Taxonomy (NCBI): domain Eukaryota; kingdom Metazoa; phylum Arthropoda; class Malacostraca; order Decapoda; family Lithodidae; genus Paralithodes; species Paralithodes platypus. The sequence continues at coordinate 14,219,214 of CM064579.1, forward strand.
TCCTAGACTGTTAATGTATTGTCACCAAATTGTACAGGCAAATTCAGTTGGTCAATGCAACGACCATCCAAATATATGTATTTTATTTTTAGTCAAAGGTAAAGGTCACAGTATATGATCACTATTTGTAATCTATACGTGTACATATGAATTACACCATATTCATAATGCTAGTTAATACAAACATTGATGTTAATGCTAACTAAATCCTTGATAACAAACTTTAAGACCGAAAGTCAAGGTTAAAGGTCAAAATAAGATGTGTACTTGTATTTCAAGTTTAATGCAATATTCTCACTAGGTCAAGAACAAGAATAAACACAATTTTATTTGATAGGTCAAGGTCAAACATAATGTCAATAAGCTAATGTCTTTACTATTCATGTAAACTTCACAAAATTAGTTGACAGTTGTGATTTAAATTAAAATTAAACATTTTGATTTTTCAGACATGAAGGTCAAAATGAAGGTCGAATGTCAAGGTCAGCTATTCCTTTAATACCTCTGGAAATAGTTGATGATTTGTAATGAAGTTTGGCACGCTTATTTGATTTTCCAGGGCTACATCAATGCAAGCAAAACATGCAATCCTACATAAAGGTCAAGGTCACAGGTCAAAGTAAAAAATCAACCTTCATCATAAGAAATACTCAAATCTTGATAAGCTGTTAGTTGCATTTTACATCAATAACATATATATCAATTTCATATATTATTCTAATACTTAAGGTCAAAGGTCAAGGTCAAAGATTAAAATAAGAGTGTTAATAATTTTTCCCAAACTTTTCCTAGGCTGTTCAACCTTTTTTTGTAATGGCGACGTCTTTTTTTGTAATCATATTCTAGCTATAATTAGACGATTATGTGAAGCTTAAGAAGAATCTGTGGTGGAAAAGGCTTAATTAGGATAGTTGAAAGCCTGTTAATTAAGCTGAATACAATTTTATATTATTATCCAGTATATAATGAAAAGGACATAACTGGTACTAAACGTGTTAAAGGTGGGGGTGCATGGGTTGAGGTAAACATGGAAAAATAATCGCCAAGCTGTACATAATTATCTTGCAAAATGCAATGTCACTGAAATATTTTTTAACAATGGTATAAAGGTTTTTGCGGATCGTCTATACCGGGCCTGTGACGTCATAGTGACGTCACAGAAGTATCCTTATCCTAGACTGGATGGTTGGCTTTACACTATTTATTAATATTCCCTGGACCTCTTTCTTTTCTAATGATGCACACTCCACCTTGAGCCACATACAGGATTTTGTAAAAATTGGAATGGAAACTTTTATTCCTCATCAAAAGTACAGTAAAAGATCTAATTCACCTACCCGGTAAATGGTTTGACCATAATTGTGCTAGACTAACTGAACAAAAAGCAATAGCCTACAATGCATACACAAGATAAAAAAAACACATGAAGCCTTTAATTACTTTAGAAACATCAGAAATCATGCCAAAACTGTATTAAACCTAACTAAATCAAACTTTCTCCACAAGCAGGCAAATAAACTTCTAAATAATCCAAATGATAACAAAATATTTTGGTCTACTCTTAACTCATTCAAATCCAACTTCACTACTGCTTCATCCATTCCACCATTAAAATCTCCGACTGGCAATCTTGTAAGTGACCCACGAGGTAAAGCTAACCTTCTTGCGGATATTTTCTCCACCAACTCAACCTTAGATGAAATAAATCAAGATGTCCCTGTACTTAATTTTAATTCGCCTGAAATTCCCTAACTTAAGATCCACACCAGACATGTCAAAACTATTTTGCAGAATCTCTCAGTATATAAGGCTCCTGGTCCAGATGAAATTCCTCCGATAGTACTTAAGAATTGCTCCTTGGTGCTCGCTCCTGTATTGGCAAAAAATGTCCGTCTGTGTACTCATACCTCATGCTTCCCAGTACCCTGGAAAGAAGCAAACATCCATCCAGTTCCTAAAAAAGGTGCCTCTTCAGATCCATCAAACTACAGACCAATAACTATAACTTCCACTCTTGGTAAAGTCTTTGAAATTATAATAAATAATCACATAATTAAGCATCTTGAGAATAATAAATTAATCTGTGATAGGCAATATGGTTTTAGACGATGTCGATCAACTGCAGACATTCTTTGCCTTCTTACGCATCAAATCAACCAAGCTACAGACCAACATGGTGAAACACATACAATAGCACTGGATATGTCAAAGGCATTTGATAGAGTCTGACATCAATCGTCGAAGATGTCACACTACGGTCTTGCATCATTAGTTCCACTAATTTCTTCTTATCTTCATAATAGAAAAATAAGTGTAATGGTAGATGGCCTTTATTCTCAATTTCACTCAATAAATGCTGGTGTTCCCCAGGGATCAGTTTTGGCCCCAACTCTGTTCCTCATTCATATCAATGATCTCATATCTACCACTCATAATCCAATACATTCCTACGCAGATGACTCAACACTCCACAGTTCCTTCACATTTACCAATTCTTTCACCCAACCCGATCTTATAAATTCAAAAATAAACACTGCAATTTCTCTGAACCAGGACCTTTCTAGAATTAATGAATGGGGACAAAAGAATCTAGTGTCCTTTAATGCACAGAAAACCAAGTACATTCAATGTTCTAACCGACAGAATCTCACTGACTCCCATATATTTTTTAATGATGTAAATATTCCCACTTCCCCTAGTATTGACATTCTCGGTGTAACATTAACTACTAACTTGAGCTGGACACATTATGTTAGAAGCATTGCTAAGAATGCCTCTAAAAAACTGGGACTCCTGTACAGAGTTCGAGAATTCTTAACTGACGAGCAGTTGGCCGTAATATATAAAAGTCATGTGCGTTCTCAGATGGATTACTGTTCACCTCTGTGGAGTGGAAGTGGAGTGGTTGCATTGAGGCAGTTGGACAAAATTCAAAATAAAGCTATTAGATCAATCAATAACCCTGCAATCACACAGGACCTTCCTACATTATCCATACGAAGAAACGTTGCATCCCTTGCATTATTCTACAGATATTTTCACAGCAATTGTTCCGAGGAACTTGCTTCAATTGTGCTGCCTCTCCACATCTTTCCCCGTGGAACTAGGGTAGCTGAGAGCGCCCATGAATTTACACTTTCTCCTCCACAATGCAGAACTTCTGCTTATCAAAATTCATTTATCCCTAGAACTACTACTCTTTGGAATTCACTTCCCTCGAGTTGCTTTCCACAAACTTACAATCTACAAAAGTTTAAATCCAGTTGTTACAAAAATTTTATGAATGGAGGATGCCTTTAGGCACATAGACCCTTTTGTTTTATCTGTGTTTTTCCTTCCTCCGTTCATTGTCTCAAAAAAAAAAAAAAAAAAAAATGTGATGTCACAAGCCCGGTATAGAAGATCCACAAAATCCCTTATACCATTGTTAATAATTATTTCAGCGCCATTGCATTTTGCAAGATACTTATGTACAGCTTAGCGATTATCATTTCATGTGTATCGCAACCCATGCGCCCCCACCTTTTAATGTATCGTCACCAAATGTTGCAGGCAAATTCGGTTGGTCAATGCGACGATTGTCGCCCCACGTCAGGGGCGAGTTGATGTTGGGGCGTATCCTCCAGTATTCTTGGTGATATTATTTGTGATGATGATGATAGTAATAGTGATGATGGTGATAGTACTGATGATAACAGTAGCAGAGAGGGTAGTAACAACAGGGATGATGGGGATAACAATGATGATGGTGATAATAGTAGTGAGGATGGTGATACTTGTAGTGATAATGATGACAGTAGCGATGACGATGGCAGTAGTAGTGATGATGATGACAGTACTAGTAGTAATGATGATGGTGACAGTGTTAGTGATGATGGTGATAGTACTAGTAGTAGAGATGATGGTGACAGTGTTAGTGATGATGATGACAGTACTAGTAGTAATGATGATGGTGACAGTGTTAGTGATGATGGTGATAGTACTAGTAGTAGAGATGATGGTGACAGTAGTAATGAAGATTGTAAGATGATGTAGATAATAGTAGTGATGAGGGTGATACTTGTAGTGATAAAGATGACAGTAGTGATGATGTTAGTGATGATGGTGATGGTGCCTGCCTTAGTGATGATAGTGACAGTTGTAATGATGATGGTGACAGTTGTAGTGATGATAGCAGTAGTGATTATGGTGATACTAGTAGTAATAATGGTGGTAATAGTAGTGATGATGGTAACCCCTCGCAGAGTTGGGTATGCCGTTTTGATTTTGGGCAAAGCGGCACTTCTACTTTATTATTATTTTTTTGTTTTCATCTTGTCATTCATAAAGTAGTAGAAGAATACATAATTAAATCGTGGCTCTTACATGTAATGTTTTATATAGTGAATACAATAGCTCTGATAAAACAAGTGTTTAGAATTGATCCTATTCAGTTTATCAAAAGTACAACTATGACTAAAGAGATTGTGTTGTTCGTGATTTACAAATTGTGGACACGTTTATCAGCCTATCATCAACAGTTTCACCAGTATTCACTGGCTAATTTTTCCATAATTCGTTTTCATTCTGGTGTGCCTTTATTTAATCGAAGAGTAAAACATTGCATTGGACATTTTAACAATGTATTTCACAATATCTTAACTAATCCAGTCATTTTGTTCAGGCTATAGAGGATCTACGAAATTGAAGCAATGAATAGGGGAGGCGAATATCAAAGCAAGTCTGCTAGCATATTCACGGAGCAAGTCTGCTAGCATATTCACGGAGCAAGTCTGCTAGCATATTCACGGAGCAAGTCTTTTTTGTCTTACTTAACCAATACAGTACCAGTGCTATCCTCTTAATTTTATGCTGGCTACTATAAGCCGATTTTATTCAGTTTATGAAGGGCCTTCAGCAATTAAGAGGCTTCAAACTATCTTATTTATTTAAGTTTACTACCTTAGATCCTTTTTAAGCTGCACAAAATCTTCTAATTATAGCTAGCATAAAATATAAAATACGTCGTCGGTACAGACAATGGTTCTAGTATATCATATTTGTCGATGCTTTACGGGTAACTACCGCCAGCAATATTTCAGAATACAATTAACAAAATCCTAATGAGTCGCTCTTTGGCAGAGTGCAAAATAGGCATTTTCTCCGCACAGATCCAGAACAAATTTCAATAACAAGGTCTTGCTTTTTGAGTTGCTAGATGTCAGGGACCAGATGGTGCCTACTGACTAATTTGGGACAATTTATATCAATGTCAAACTAGGTGAGGTATTAAATAAGTTTCGAGCGCGATATCTTTTCAGCTGGTGCATTTGAGAATTGTCGGTGTAGTATGTATTTCTGACAACTTGTCACTAAATTTGTATAATATGAAGACCTATATATATCAAGTTAACGATAGTATTTGGCGAATATATCCACCTTAGATATTTTCTCTGGTAACTAAGGTAGTTAAAATGATCTTATAATGTGTTATACAATTAATGTGTTAAATACGTATTCGGAGGAAAATAACATCAATTATTGGTTTTCTTCTGGTCAGTAAAGGCCTCTTGAATACAGTGGATAACAATCAAAACTAACATGGTGTGTTCAGGTCTTTCGAATAATTACATAATAATATAACGGTGATATCTCTGGCTATGGCCACTTCAATATTATGACGTTACATTAATCTGTCACTAGCTCTTGTTAGAAGAATTTAACTTACCTTGGAATCACACAGATTCTTCCTAAATAACTATACCTCTCATATAAGAACCAGAATAAAGTTGTTATATGCTTCATTATACTAAAGGCGTTTAATTACATTATTGAGATTACATAAAATAGTGATATATGATCAATATATATTTTGATTCCCTTTTTAATTGTATGCATACACACGATAATCGATATTATTTTGTTTGGAGGATGTTGATTCTAAATACAAGTATTACATTAAGGAACACCTCGTTCTTAACCTTAATCCTCCATTACAAACCCCAATATACTTGAATACATTAATGGAAGCATATGATCCACCCGGGATTCGAACTCTAGACACCACACCCAGAACATAAGCACCTAAACCGTTACAGCACCAACACAACGCAGACAAATCATGATTACCCCTAAACACATAATTTTGTTGTTGCAAAGCGACTGTTATCAACTTAAGAAAAGGTTTACTATTTTAAATGTAAAACATTTATAAATTGACCATCTTGTCTTGTAGAAAATAATTACATCAAACACATTGGTGATCTATCTATCTATTGCCTGACACCGTGATCCCCGAAGGGGTGGCCACGAACGAAACGCCCCCATGCACCTCTGTCCCCAGTCGGTCGACGCCCTTCCACCCAACCAGCACCGCCTTCATCCATATACTTCTTCACTCCATCCTTCCACCTCTTTTTCGGCTTGTATGTTCGCTTTCTTTAAGCTATAGTGATGTTTGTTTTGTCTTGTAACGAATTTGTTCTGCTTTGTAGTGATCAATAATTTTCTAAAGGTTAAGATTTATTTTACCTTTTTTCTTTTTTACAGAGACAAGGAATATAGAAAGGAAAAACAAAGACAAAGCAAAACAGGTCCACGAATAATTGTTTATATTTGAATAACATAAAGATCCCGAGAAAGAAAGAGAACCAGCAATTAACTTACAGAAGTAAGGCACGGATACTGAGACAGTTAAGTGTCATCTTCAGGAAGGAACGTGTTATTCGCCCAGCAGAACATTCGGAGTGTAACGTCGCAGTCCTTTGGTTAATCTCTAACCCAAGAGTGAACCAGTTTTCCCGGTATTCTACTCAACAACTTTACATTAGAACTTTCTCCATCCACCTTTCTCTCTCTCATCCTATGACTTAAATTGTTTCAAGCTTTGTGTGACCAGACATTTTGATTCTAACATACCTTGAATTTGGCTCCCTATCACTTTTTCAACTTTGTGCGGAACATATGTTACAGACAACATTGCCTTGTGTCTCATTCATTCACCGATTGTCCATTTTTAAAGCCCGACGCAGCATACTTAGCCGCCTCACTGCGCACAACACACTGATGTGTCGAGTCAGTATCGATATTCTTGCAGCGTGACAAGACGTCACAGCATTTCCTATAGTTTCCCTATTTCCTTGATTACACTCGCTATTCATAGCAAAAAATTAATGTCATGTGGTTTGCAGTTAAAGTTTTTCAATTTAATTTCTGAAAGCCTAGGAACACGATTCGAGCACAACCTCATATTATGCAAATCGCGTGGTTGAACGTCAAGGGGTTAATTGAGTACCGTAAGAAGTGGGTGGGTCCTAGGTACTCAGCATTTTATATATAATATTACATCATATAATATTGCACAGCCACTTATGTAACTATTGCTCACCCATTCCCTTTTCCTATGACTTAAATTGCTTCAAACTCTGTGTGTCCAGGCATTTTGGCTCGAACATCTCTTGATTTTGGCCCTGTCACTCTTTTAACTCTGGGGAGGCACTCGCCACAGGCCTTCTGTCTCCCTCACTCACATAGAACTAAAAATTATTCAATACTAAGCGTAAATAAGTTAATATCTATACAGTAATTTAGAACCCAAATTAAATTTGTTTATAATACTTATTTTATATTACTATTAGAGGATTGGGTTTAGAAGGGAAGCATGGTAGAGTGGGAGTTGAATCAGTTGCTGTTCCCTGATGACGCAACGTTCTTGGCGGATTCTGAGGAGAAACTGCAGCGGGTAGTGAAAGAGTTTGGTGTGGTTTGTGGGAGGAGGAAACTGAAGGTGAACGTCAATAAAAGTAAAGTAATGGTGTGTAATAGGGGTGATCGTAGGGTGAATCTAGATGTAAGGCTGGAAGGGGAAGTATTGAAACAAGTAGAGTGTTTTGAATATCTAGGAGGAACGATAAGCAGGAATGGAGGTAAAACAGAGAGTGTGTGAAGGAAGGAAGGTTTTCGGAGCAGTCGTAAGTATGTGGAAGACGAGACATCTTGGAATGAAAGTAAAAAGTGCAATGTATCGAGGAATTGTTGTGTCAACAGTGATGTATGGGGCTGAGACATGGGCTCTGAAGGAAAAGGAGAGAAGAAAGCTGGATGTGATGGAGATGAGCTGCTTGAGGAGTATGTGTGGAGTTACTCGTAGAGACACATTGAGGAATGAAGAGATACGTAAGAGAGTGGGGCAGCAGGAACATTTGTCGGCCAGAGTGGACAGAAGGGTGCTGAGCTGGTATGGTCATGTTGAACGAATGGGAGATGAAAGGCTTACAAAGAAAACATGTGAGTCAGATACAAGGGGAGATAGAAGGGCAGGAAGACCCCCATTGAGATGGAGAGACTGTGTAAGACAAGCTTTGGATGATAGAGGAATGACTATAGATCAGGCAAGGGAAGTGGTAATAAACAGGAATGAATGGAGAATGCATGTGAATAGATGAGTGAACATGTGATCATTTGGGGGAAGGGGTCGGGCGTAAGTTGGACTAGATAATAGTCCATCAGATGCCTGGCCCGGGGAGACGGTTTATATGAAGGGTGCGCCTGGACGTGTGGTGTACGGGCTCTTGGTTTCGCTCTGCTGCATGTCTGCGGGCCGAGATGGGAACCTCTTCGGGTGGTCGGGGCCGGGTGACTGCTGGATGGACCTTGGTGACCCTGGTGTCTGGGTCTTCTTCTGGATGACCTAGATGTCTGTTAATGTGTATTTTGTTTTTATGTGTTCATTGTTTTGTGTTGTGTTGTCCCTATCCTGGGTCTGTCTTGAATCCCCCCCCCCCCCACAAAAAAAAAAGGAAAAGTGGGGATTAGACCTGAGTATATGGATGGATGGATGAATATATTTCTCACTGCATACAATTGAACCACTACAACAGCCTCACCAATATATCTATGGTTTAGTTTACTGAACTAAATAGGAGTAGAGTCGGACCCAATAGTTCCTGGCTAGCTTGCTGATAAACAGTGCAATGTTTTATTACAACAGTATCCACTTGTCTTGACACTCAAACGTTTATAATATCTCCTTAACTCTTCAACTACACCAAGTAATTCATTGTGGTTAGAATTGTGTTTTGATTTATTTTTTTCAGCTCAGGACTTCTAAACATGAGCACGGTTTATAATATGCCGATTAACTCTCTAATTCCCTCAAATAGTTTCAAAACTGAAATGCATCATCTAATGAACACCAGAATATATTAATGAATGGTGGTCTCGTTCACTGAAAATATTTATACTAATCCCAATTATTCACCACCATTTCCAACCACATTTGCTAATATATATAATTATATGCATAATATATTTGTGTGTTAATCAATTTCACTCACTCATGCAATTAAATGTTAATTTCGTACAGTTCCAAATATTGTATCACTTCTGAATAAAAACAAAAAAATCTAAGTGTAAAGAAAATTGCTATTAAATTAAATACACACTAGCTGTCAGAACATTATATAACACTGCATAAAATGCGCAATGGAGAGAAGAGTACATTGGAAAAGTCACCAAATATTAACACTTAAATCTATCAGTCTAACTTTGAAGACACCGGGATTATAGCCACTGAAGAGCATTCGATTATGGAGGTAGTTGTTTTTTGTTTGGCTTTTTAATCTATTCTTTATTTGTTTTTATTTAATGTCCCCGCTATCAAGCTTATAAAAGCACCCAGATAAATTTGTAAATTTTTCGATAAAGAAATGTTGCGGCTGAAGGCCGATTCCTCTTAAACTTCAGGCTCGCTATGGCTGGTAAGGAACAAATGAGACATATGCGGCACGAAATGTCTTAATATTGTAAAACAAATTGGTCGAAAGGTCTTAAAATCGAAAAATTAATTGGGCGAACGTCTTAAGATCTCAAAACTAAAGGGGTTAAACCTGAGGGAGAAGGGGATCCAGAACAAACAACTAACTCCCCCTTAATGCCCACGGTGACAGTGTGTAATTGCATTCCGTGAAGAGTGTCGAAACAAAAACCTGGAGCCAGACAGAAAACTAGACCCCCTTTTGATCTCTCTCAGTTCCAAGGCACCGAGGAAGGGGGCACAAAGAAGGCAATAATGGGGCAGTGTATAAAATATGTCCCTATGGTGGAGATTATCAAACCTATATTGACCCCCTCCTGTACCGGCGACGTATCCATTAGTTGATTTCAGCTACACTTAGACGATTCTATGAAGCTTAGGAAGGATTAATGGTAGCCAAAAGGAATAATTGAGATGGTCTGCAGCTTTTTATTAAGTAGATATCTATCCTAAGCTGAATAAAATCGTCTATTAGTTGCCAGAGTATAATAAAAAGGATGGTACCGGTACTGAATGATATACAACTACTGCATTTGTTAATACTGAAACAAATATGCATTTTGTACGCTGTATTTTGTCAATTATTTGAGATTATCACTGCGTAAATAATCATAAATTTCGTCCGTTAGTTGCATTTGTCAATGCTAAATATTCAAATTATTTTGGTAATAGTTTTGTGGCCATAAATATTAGAGAATCTTTTTACCAAGTACGGAGCATTTTCTCGCTAGATACTCACTTGATTATAGAAATGAATTTAGCCTTCAGTCATAACAACTCACTGTGTTTAAGAAGCGGATCTTCCTTCCTTCCCTTCCCTGCCTTTCTTACGCTTCTTTCCCACTTTTTCTCATTATCTTTATCTCTCGTTTTTTCTTCTAGCTTAGTCTTCTCATCATTGCCGAATTTGATTGATATTATTCGTGTTTGTTTACTTGTTAGACTCGTATTTATCTCTGAGGAAGTTCTGTAACTAACTTTCTCTCTCTCTCTCTCTCTCTCTCTCTCTCTCTCTCTCTCTCTCTCTCTCTCTCTCTCTCTCTCTCTCTCTCTCTCTCTCTCTCTCTCTCTCTCTCTCTTAAAACATACCCCCCGTTTACACCCGTCTAATTTACTCCTCGTTTACCGTCTCTTTCTACTTTCCCTTTCTGCCCTCTCTCGATTCACAGCACGGGGCCAAACTCTTCTCCAGCCTTGTCCTGTCCAAAAAAAGCACACCAGAAAGAAAGCCTTCTCTATCAAATGGGGTTTGCAATATATGTTACAAGTTATACTTAGGAATATATACTGTATAACTATTAGAATATTTACACAACTCTGATACAGGTTTAGGTAATAGGCTGCAGTTTACGTTTACATTTACGTTTACTTTGAGGGACCAGCAGAGGGCCGCTCTCGGGCGGCATGATATGCGTGGGTTGTGCTTTTTAGGACTAATGGTTGGGGACAGGATCAGGATTAGGGATGTAATCATTGGTGATCCTTGTTCTAAATGAATCAAGGGTGGGGCTATTAACTACATGAGATGGGAGGTGATTCCACTCTTGGATGCTGCGGAGAAAAAAATATTGTCTAAATATGTCCGTGCTTGCCTGATATGTGTGGTATTCTAGGTTGTGGCTGCGTCTCGTAAATCGCATACTTGTAGGGTGTAAATATATATCTTTGTCTATGTCTACTAAGTTGTTGGTGATTTTATATAACATCTGTTGTCTGTGCATTTGTCTTCTTGTTGCAAGTGGGACGAGTTTAATGTCTTGTTTGAGCAAAGTGACAGATGTAGTGTGTCTGTAATCACGTTTGATCCATCTTGCAGCTTTGTTTTTTATGGCCTCTAATTAATTTATATTGTTGTGAGTGTGTGGATCCCAGACGGTGTCGCAGTATTCTAAGTGTGGCCGAACAAGTGTTTTAAATGCTAGAATTTTGATTGTCAGTGGTCCACCTCATGTCCGGTGATATGTGGACCCCCAAATATTTGTGGGAGGGAACAGTATCCAAAAATGTGCTATGGAGTTTGTAGGAGAATGTGATTTACTAACGTCACATGTAATTCAGCAGGCGACTATACAACCCTCATAGTTCCAGGCGACACAAAGGTCAGTTTCTAGTCAGCAAATCCCTGTGTTAATTTGAAAACACCCCTACCCCATTCTTAGGTCACGTTGAAATACATCACATCTCAGAGATCACATTGGGTGGAAAGTTACACTGGAAGCCTCATACTGCTGATAGCGATTTTAACTAGTTACAGACACACCCCAGGCACCGAGGTTTAGGGTAGATTGAGAGATCCTTACACATAATTATGCTTACAAAATCTCATACCAATAACAGGCAAGGCGTGCACAGCAGAAGCTATACATCACAGGACAATTCTATAGTTCCACAGACATTGCAACATAGACTCAACACACCATACTTATAATATTGTTCCTGTAATTCATTGTTCCTGTACTCAACGTTTGTATTGATGCATGTGTTATACAACACCGTTCTCACATGTAAAAACAATTAATTACAGTGCGAGTTGTGAGATGCCAGCTAGTATATTTTTGTTCTCCAGCAACTCAACTATTAGACTAACCGTTACCAATTTAAAGTATAGCTTAACGTTACCAAACCCAACAGAACAGAGCATATATAGTTAAGTTAGCACTTGTTGAACTTAATACCAGTCTGGTTAAACTCCTCTTTACATTGGAGTGATGAGTGGTGGTTATTGTTGGAAATACATACTTCCCGTTTGGAACTTTTGTGTGGGCTATAATGACGCACAGTTATGGTTTTGTGTGGGCTATAATGACGCACAGTTATGGTTTTGTGTGGGCTATAATGACGCACAGTTATGGTTTTGTGGGCTATAATGACGCACAGTTATGGTTTTGTGTGGGCTATAATGACGCACAGTTATGGTTTTGTGTGGGCTATAATGACGCACAGTTATGGTTTTGTGTGGGCTATAATGACGCACAGTTATGGTTTTGTGTGGGCTATAATGACGCACAGTTATGGTTTTGTGTGGGCTATAATGACGCACAGTTATGGTTTTGTGTGGGCTATAATGACGCACAGTTATGGTTTTGTGTGGGCTATAATGACGCACAGTTATGGTTTTGTGTGGGCTATAATGACGCACAGTTATGGTTTTGTGTGGGCTATAATGACGCACAGTTATGGTTTTGTGTGGGCTATAATGACGCACAGTTATGGTTTTTGTAAGGTGTTCTAAACAATGCTGGAGTTTGTGAGAAAAAGTGTGGAAATTCCCAGATATATTATTTTTGTGATCATAATTACTGTATAGTATTGTATACATTGTCTACATATTTGAGGGAAGTATGTCTAATACAAACGATTATTTCCTCTTGATTGTATGATGCAGAAGTATTGTTCCCATAGTTAACGCAAAATTAATAACTAACTCAAGATGTTGTGTTATTTTATCAAATCAATACCTCACACCACCTATTACCTCTTTCTTAGTGAATATATATCACAAACATTATCGGAAAATTCGCTCATGGCTGAAATATTGATGTGGTTAAAATGACAAAATATATATATTTAAGTACAAAGAAAAACAAACAACAACAGATATATTGATCCTTTTGAGGATGCTTGCAGCTAAACTACTTAAGCTATGTGAGAAAAAGATAAAGGTATCAATAGCAAGTGGTGCTATTCGTTTGTAAATGCAGTTAATCGTGGATTAAGAGCGATATATTTATCTAGGCGTCTGTTGAAAGTTTCAACAGTAATGCATTCAATGACATTACTGGGTAGTCCATTCCATAGGTTTACTACTCAATTGAAAAATAAATGCTTTACCTCATGGGAGTTAAAATGCTTTCTGATTATCTTTCAACCATATCCTCTAGTGTAATTAGAATGATTGATTGTGAAATATTTGTTGAAATCCATATTGTCAATACCTTTAATAATTATAAACACTTGAATTAGGTCCCTGTTCAGCTGGCGCTTTGTTAAACTGAACAGATTTAACTCTTTTAGACGCTCTTCATATAACTTTTTTGTCACTCCACTATATTCTCTCTAGTTAATCTATGATGCTATATTATCTCTAGTTAATCTATGATGCTATATTATCTCTAGTTAATCTATGATGCTATATTATCTCTAGTTAATCTATGATGCTATATTATCTCTAGTTAATCTATGTCCTTTTGATAATATGAACACTAAAACTGTACACAGTATTCCAGAAGGGAGTGAACCAATAAATGATATAAGGTGAGAACAGCATTTTCAGATTTGTATTCAATATTGTGTTTGCTATTTTGGTATCATCTGAAAATTTTGAAATTGTACATGAAAGATCATCATCAATATCATTAATACATAATTAGAATAGAACTGGTCCAAGCACTGACCCCTGTGGCACACAACTTGTGACATTTTTCCAGTATGAGGCTTTACTGTTTATTACTACTCATTGCTTACGCAAAATAAACCAATTCTCAAGTACATAACTAATTAATATAATAAGAAAAAAATACTATTAAAATTACTTAGGCTTGTAAACATATCAATGGCACTTTCATTTATTATGAAATAGTATCTCAGATAATATATCTTACTATTCTATGATTATTATTTCTCCCTTTGGATCTCCTTTCTCTCCTCACATCATTATACAGTTAATCTAGTGTTTGGAAATTATGATTGTAAGGGTTCTTTATTAATCTATTATGATTGTAAGGGTTCTTTATTAATCTATTATGATTGTAAGGGTTCTTTATTAATCTATTATGATTGTAAGGGTTCTTTATTAATCTATTATGATTGTAAGGGTTCTTTATTAATCTATTATGATTGTAAGGGTTCTTTATTAATCTATTATGATTGTAAGGGTTCTTTATTAATCTATTAATGAACAGTGTTGTGTTTCTGAGTAAGCCTTCTTAACCCTTCCCGCCCGGGCAACCTTTCTAAATGACAGCGCTCGTATCCGGGTGATCTGGCTGAAAATTTACACAAGTAAACAAAGGCTTATCCCCGTTCATACAATAGCTACACTATTCAAACAAACGTCGAAATTTATTCCTTACCTTGTTGTGTAGACTGGTGTTGAGTAGAGCTCTCTAGCTCAATTGGTTCAGGAATTATGGCGATGTTAGTGGAGGTAACTTTTGGCGAGTATTTACCTAGACCCGTCCGAACGCTCAACTGCGGCTCCGGCTACGACGCACTATTGCACTCGTCGCCCCACCCGCAATTATGCCGGGAAACAATTTGAGTGTTTTTATTGTTTATTCTGCCAATTATTATAATTATTATGTTATTTTCACTGAATGAAGTTATTTTTGTGTCTCACATGTACTTTTATTGTTATTATATTCTTAGTGTCACTTTCACTGGACTATGATAATTGATAGTGTCATTTTCACTGTAATGTATTGCTAGGTAAGCTATATAGATTTTAGTGTCACTTTCACTTGTTCATATTGTTATGAAGGCACTTATTTTTAGTTATTTGTGTCTCTTTCACTTTTACTCAGTTTTATTATTATATATAGTTCACTTTAACTGGACTAGGATAAGTGATAGTGTCATTTTCACTTATTTATTGTTAGGTAAGCTAAAATGTAGATTTTAGTGTCACTTTCACATGTTCATATTGGTTTGAAGGCACTTATTATTAGTTATTTCTGTCTCTCACTTTTACTCAGTTTTATTATTATTTATAGTTCACTTTCACTCGACTAGGATAATTGATAGTGTCATTTTCACTTATTTATTGTTAGGTAAGCTATACTATAGATTTTAGTGTCACTTTCACTATCATTGTCACGGGCACTTCAATATTGGACTAATGTGAAACTGGTTGAAGCACAGTGCCACTTCACACTCGAGGCATTCCCATGTGGTTTTTGTGGCTTTACAGGGTCTGCGAGTTGTTTGGCTACACACATGGCACCTCTTCTGACTCCTAGCATTACCACCTGGTACTTTGGGAGGAAGGGGTGGAGCTGGTGCTTCCTGAAGTAGTCGGCACATGCCGTGCGGTCCAGCCGGCCTGGTCTTTGTAGTGGTCTCCCGGCTGTAGCATGTTTTCCCAGGAGCTAAAGTATCACCTGCTTGTGGAACTTGCGCAGTGACTTGTCCTTCTTGGCTCTGGGAGTATTCAGTCGGTAGATATTGTAGGCATTGAGGGCCGACATATCTACCGTATGCAGAACAAACTTCTTGTACCACCTGCAAGATGTTTGCAGGCAGTCGATGAAGCCCATCTGCATGTCGGACTTATCGATGAGACGCATGTTGAGATTATAGTCCAGAACAGCAGCTGGTTTCTGGACGGGGTTTTTGGTCTTCCTGTCCACCTTCCCTGTGGCGACCATCTCGGCTTTGTGGCATGTGGTGAGGAGGTTGACCTTCCGCTGGTCATGCCAGTGGATAGAGAGGATGGGGCCACTCTTCTTGTGAAAGACCTACGTCTTCTTGGGCTTGGTAGGGTACACTGGCAAGCCCTTCCTCTTGGCCTTGACTGCCGACAGTTCCGGTCTTGCGGTCATGGAGGTACTTGGTGAGAATGGGCGACGTATAGTAGTTGTCTGTGTACAGGATGTGGTTCTTGTGGAAGTGTTTTTCCACCATCTTCTGTACGACAGCACCGCCAAATCCAATGTAGGGGTCAGTTACAAGCTCGCCACCACTGCCGCTGTAGACCACAGAGTCCAGCACATACCCCGTCTTGCAGTCGCAGAGGACGAAGAGCTTGATGCCAAAACGGTGTCTCTTCGACGGGATGTACTGTCGGAAATGCAGCCTACCACGGAACAGGACCAGAGACTCGTCGAGACACATCTTCTGAAATGGAATCAGGTAGGTGGTAAACCGAAGACGTATCATGTCAAACAGCTTCTGATTTTCCATTGCTGGTCGGGAAGGTGGACATGCATGTTGTTGGTCAGGTGGAGGATACAACAAGATGTCAAAATACCCGTCCCTGGACATGTATTTTCCGAATGCTGAGTTGTGATGAGGTCGGCAGTTATCCAGTAATCGGCCAATGCATGTTTCCTGATATGTGTCATCAGCATAGTCAGTGCCAGAAAAACATACATTTCTGACACAGTGACAGGTCGCTATGCCACCATCTTAGCACTGGTCTTCCTGCCAAGAAAGTTAGAACAGATTTCGTGGTGGTTGTTAGTTTCCTCGACGAGGTATTCCATGACCTCGTTGTCATAGAAACCACAAAAAAGTTCACTGGGGGTTGCATCTGGGCCACAGGGATATGCTGCTGTCACCCCTGAGCCTATCTGCTCCTCGTCAAAAGTAGGACAATCTGGCTCGAAATCTGCGAAATTCTGGCGAAGAAGTGACCGGGCGTGGTGGGCGGAAACCTGCGGCGGGTGGAACAATGGGAACCTCAGCCTCGGGAGTTGGACTCCTTTTGCGGCGAGCCGAAGGCTTCTCCGCTCCAAATAATGCTCTTCGATGTGATGAGGGCTGTGGCACAGTGTAGGAGGACAATGCCGCACCACTAGTACCACTTGAAGAGGCCCTTTGCTCATCCTGAGGGAGAGATGAAGCCAAGGGATGTGGGTGACCCGCGCGGCGTCGGGACAAAGGAATGCGGGTGGTCACTAGACCAGGGTCGGCGTCATTGTCACTATCACTTTTATCGCCTTCCCTTGCTTTTTCTGCTGCCCTGCATGCTTTTTGGCAGCACTTTTCACCAATGTTTTCTTATAAAAGTATTTACCCACCTTCAAGGGCGTACGAGCAGGCAAGGGGGGAAGGGGAAGTTCCCGGGGTAGGCCTAGGCTCAAGCACACTCGGAAGTTCTATTTCACCTTCCTTCACCACTTCTACATCAGGGTCCTCACTACTATCTCCTCCCTCAAACAAATCAACATTATCATCACACTCAAACCCCACAAAATCATCATCTTCACTCGCACTAATTAATTTTTCTGTCGATCAAGCTTTCGCCACTGCATTCTTCGATGGCAAAAAGTTATCTCTCTATCACACTATCACTCAATAAAACCTTTACTTTCTTACGTTTAGTCTTTTTCTCGCTTGCAACAGGCGTCGACGTAGCTAGCGGGGTAGCAGTGGGGCACGCAGGAGGTTGCAGGGAATCGGACGCGTCGGAAGACATTTTTTTGCTATAAACTCGCTATGGTGGGCACGTACGAACTGATAACGGTAGTAGTTGAGGCTTGGTGGCGCTTCGATCACACCTGCAAAGGAAATTTTCGCGGCGTGGATTTCAAAGCACGCTTTCAAGCATATGGATTTTAAAATGACACCCGGGCTCCGGCTCCTTGGCCGCACTGTCATTTTAAAATGATACCCGGGCAGGAAGGGTTAATCCATATATTCTTCATATGCATAATACTATTGTATCAAAGAGACAGCAAAGCTAATATAAGCATCATTCAAAATTATTACAAACAAATTACGTTTTGGTTTGTGTTGATGGAAAACATTAGAATATAAAAATACGCCCCTGGGGCACATCACAGAGATGACGATGAAACTGAAATTAGCAGGGCTAAATTTCGTGTCGAGTAGAAATGTCATTACCGACTTTGGTTTAGACTAATTATTATCCTAATAAAAATATGCTCTACGAAGCAGAAGTTGAGAGACTTGATAATTAAAGGCGAGAGTCGATCAAGACCACAGGAAGGTCGGTCTGGAGGGTTGGTAATATTGTAGGTGATGGTGAGGGGAATCCTGATAATAATAAAAATGATAATAATAATAATAATAGAAGTAATAATAATAATAATAATAATAGTAATAATAAAAAAATATTAATTATTATTATTATTATTATTATTATTATTATATGAATTAAATGAATGATGATGGATAGTGTGAACAAATTTGTGTTCTTCTTTCTATGTGCATGTAAGAGACAAAAGGTCAAAGCTGTTTGTTTGGTGTAGTGGAATGGATAAGAGGAGGAAGTGTTTGTGAGAGCTAGCTGGAAAACGCTCTGTGTAGGTGAGACAGAAATAGTAAGGGAAGCCAGTCAAATGAAACAGGAGCTCCAGCAACATCCTAGCACATGCCTACAAGGCCTCCCCTGGGTATTACCTTGCCTGATTGGTGCTACACTCTACCGATACCGTAGGTAAATGGGTGATAATATAGGTAATAATTGGATAGTGGTGATGGTATAAAATAATGGTGGTGTTGGTGATGTTAGTAAAGGTGGTAAGTGAATTGGGAAGGAGACCGTTTTTAGTGCAAGATGACTAAATAAATAAATTGATTTACGTATATATATATATATAATATATATATATATATATATTGGCATGACGCCAGACTCGTCTTTCACGTCGGTTAACTCTTCACCTTCAGGGTGGAGCCATCAAAGACCACTATCTCACCCCCAACCACCCCCACCTCACACGCAACGAGTTAGAGAAACACACCACCATACTCGATAAAGAAAGTGACCCAAGGAGATTACCTATACTCGAAGCGTTATATATCCAAGCCTTACATCCTAACATCAACAACCAAACTCTAGACCTTCAGATCCTTCCTTCTGCCAAAAGGCACTACCCTACAGGACCTAACGCCCCTCCTCGCCCCCCGGTGCCCTTCACGCAGCCCCCGCGCTACCTCCTTCAGCTTCGTCTTCTGCCGCCGCCACATGGGACCACAACTTAGGCCACGCCCCTCGACACGCAGCAATCAGCTTTGACCCCGCCACCCCACCAACACCATCCCGCATCCATTGCGGCTGCGTGAACCGGTTCCCCCTTTTGCACTCCTAGAATACCCCTCCACCAATAGTAGACTTTTGCCCCCTGATTTTCACCTCTCTGATCCTCCACCCTCTATATATACCCTTCCTGTTTACCTTTTATATCATTCTACCCTTACTTGATAATGCTGGTTGTACAGTGAAACGCGTCGTATATCCTGTATCATCATGTACATTTATGTAACCCTGTACCACCATGAATTTTGCTCATCTCATTCATCTAATTCCTGCCACCCAGCGAAAACTCATCAGAGACCTGGAATCTTTTAATAATAAAATTTCCAACGCAGAAATTGCCATTTCTTTCAACCTCGTATGTATTAAAGAAAATTTATTACCTGGCTTTACTAACATAAAACTTCACGAGAATGCCA
>CM064579.1:14239246-14344246 GCA_032716605.1 Paralithodes platypus
GGCTCGTAGCCAGGCGAAGTCCTCACAACTGTTTAAAGTATTACGTTTTAACAACCATACAAGTGCAATTTGAGAAATCCAGATCCCTTGTATCAGGGTTTCTCTCGGCTCCTTGACAAAGTAAAAACAAAGTGTTAATAAAATACAGGGTGGTTAGGCTCTTGCCCTCACGCACTGTAAATTATTAACGCAACACAGGCAGCCCGCCCGAAGACAACCTAGGCTTCACTGTAACCGAAACGAGTATGCAAGGTTTATCTGCTTAAACACTGCATCCAACCAAAGCAAACTCGTAACCACAGAAAAGCCTTACGCCCAGTCGAGCATTACCTAGACCAGCAGGAAAACATGAATAATATAATAACACACAGGGAAATGCATATACAAGTGCAGAACCAACATAAAATCGAAATCCTATCTAAGTTAACCCTTCCGAAGAAGAGGCTATCTAATAGGCAGTCTCGGCTGAGAACTCAACAGCAGAAAGACGCGATAATACGTTGGCGGAATCGCTCTTCACCAACGTGGACCATGGAAGTTTAAAAAGGGTAGGGAAAAGAGGAGATAAGAAATGTAAGGTAGTAGAGCAAGTTCAACATCAGTCACGAAGAATCTATATATAGGTAGCAAGGGAAAGGAGAAGTCGCTCTGCGCCTAATGATTTCTTGATCAAAAAAATGGCCTAGACTTCCCTTTTTATACTCCGGCCCTCTAGTGAGCCCAACGTGAACTACTAAGGACCGCCCACTGACAATCATTACGTAATTTCTCTCTCTCCTCTGGGATAGACACAAGGCTCCCCTAGCACTGAGGGGAGGAGGGGAGGGGGGCGTGCTAGTGAGTGAGGCCCACCTCCCGCATGGAGCACCCACTGACCCCCAACGGTGGGCTGCTTCTCCCCCCATCGCTACAAATAAGTTCCACACACAATACCCCAACCAATGATATAAAATAGAACTCGTTGACTCGGATGAAAACAAAATACATATTCTTAATATTTATAGAACAACGGCTCACATGAACTAAGTTAGGAAACTCTACATAGACTACAGCCAAAGATCCTGCCCTGACGATCCTAGCGAGAGTGGGGCATGACTAGGCGTTCTGTACAGCATGCTCACACTGGACATGCGTCACACCAGTCAGACTGATATTCAGATCAAATCAGCTATATATTAGAAAATAAATAGTATATATTTAGTAATATATAGCTGATGTTATATGAACATCAATCTAAATGGATATATTGGTATACAGAAAATCACCAGAGCTCACAAACGTTTGCTAAGGGGCTTTCCCACATTCACGACAAACACGATTTTCCGATTTTCCGTCGCCCTGGTTATGACTTTTGTAATGACTCGGCATAATTGATTAAAAATTACCGTTATAATAAGACTGTTGCTGATCACTCGGCAACATCGTCTGCAATATATGCGATGGCTCGCCGATGTCGTCTGCAACAAATGCGATGATTCGCCGATGTCGTCTGCAACACCATTATGACTAAGGTAAAATTAAACCTCCCCCCACCCCCCTTGTTTGCTGATATAAACAGCATTTGCTATACCCAACATTCTCACCTAGGACCTTCCACATCTCAGCAATATCTATGCAGGACATACGTAATTTCGAATAAATGCGGCTTCACTTTAATATAGTAAATCAGCGTCTGCAATCGTTAGCTGCGCAGCAAGTGAATTAGTACAAAGGAAATCAAGCAACAACAGATCTTGCAACCCCTTTAGGCTGCTTGTCCTTCAAAACACTGAGGATCAAGTGGCCAAACAGTGGTTTAGAGTGGGTAAGGGAAAATTTGAAAGGGAACTACTGCACTGGAACATCCT
This sequence comes from Paralithodes platypus, assembly GCA_032716605.1. Taxonomy (NCBI): domain Eukaryota; kingdom Metazoa; phylum Arthropoda; class Malacostraca; order Decapoda; family Lithodidae; genus Paralithodes; species Paralithodes platypus. The sequence continues at coordinate 14,241,094 of CM064579.1, forward strand.
TGTCTGTATGTATGTATGTAATATATATGTAGATAATCAGGCACATACCCCATTGCTCAGGGTTGCCGACTCGAGACAGTGCCCCAAACAGAAACTTGTAAAGTTCCAATTCTTAGGGCCCGGGAACAACTTTCGCCTTCCCTCGCCCCTTTTTCTGTCTCGTTGAGTAGGAGAATTTGACATCCTTATATAATATGATAAACACACAGAAACGAATCACACCCATTAATTACTACCTACCTAATTTATCATATATATATTTTATATATGGTCTCTATGGAATATGTGAATCATTTCTGATTCGATGGGCTAAATAAAATTAGTATTTCACTAACAGTTAATGAACAAAATGACACAAGTAAAACAAAATATGTTATATAAACAATTTCCCCAATCTTTTAACCCTCAACCGACGGTGGCCGTCATATGACGGGAGAGAGAATATTGGCCATCCCTGCGGTGCCCTTCATATGATGGGTGCCATTTTGAGGACATTATGAGCTATGAGAGAGAGACTGCGCGTTGGGGTGATGATAGGTGGCCTCGGACCGCTCGCCACCACCTTGGGACTGTCACTGAAACGTACTATGTCTCATCCCCACCTACCTACCTCACGCAACAAGGAAAACAATGGGGAAAATACCTCATCTTAGGGTATTTTCACCTCCGGGTTACATAATCGTTGCAAGATAACCCAGGGTCGTACCAGGATGATTCAGGTGTCATTAGAAAGCTCTATTATTGCCCTTTCACGGATATAAAATAGTAACTATGCTCTGGCTCTTGCTTATGCATAAAAAAGAGCATGGAATGAAGCTAGGTTTTTCGGTATATATACACGCCCAGCAATATACGGTCATGTAAACAAGCATGCCCGCTTTTTGAGAGTTAATATCTCGGCCGAGCTCACTCATAAGTGAAAGCGAGCGCAAAATATATGACACCGACTTAATTTTCTGAAACATAATTGTCAACACCTAACTTTCACCGTTCAGCGTAGACAAAAGATGAGGCAAAAATCTATGTATCTTTGTCATAATCATTATTTTTTGTAATGGTACCAGTAATATTATTTTAAAATCCATGGCATTAGAAACTAAACAGTGATTAAAAAAACACCAAAATCAAATAATTCTGTCAATAAGGGAGATAATTAATTACAGGAGATAAATACAGAACATATATGCGAAGAAAGAAGGAAGGGTTCGTAAGCGATAATATATGAAATTATCAACACTTTTTCTTGCATTTTCTTTTCTTTTATCATATTTTTGTTTTCTATTTAGTTGTAGTATTGTACCCATTTATTGCCTGGGCGAAAAAATTATATATATATCCATACAGTATATATGATATATATATTAAAAGACAAATTTAGCTATAGTTCCTGTGTTATAATTATAATCATGGTCTGTAAAGTCGATGTCCGAACTTGCGTGAGCTTACAGTACTCAATGCAAGGATACACTGTGCCCCGATACAGAGCACATACACATAACCTCCCTTCAATCTCCTCCAAGAAGCGCAACAATTAACCACCACCAACCAGAACAAACTATTACAACCAACATAACCACCACTAAACTACCACAAATACCATCAAGCTACCACCACCACTACCAAGCCACAACAACCGCCAAACTACCACAAAAACGACAACCACGACCACCACCCAACTAGCACAACCACCACCACCGAACTACTACCACAACCACACACTCTCACCACCAATTACCAACCACAACCACCTTATACATAAAAAAACCAACCATGACTACCACAACTACCACCAAGGCTGTACACCAGCATCACCATACACTAACACCACGGCCGAGCACCACCACTACTACCACCACCACCACCACCACCAGTGTGTAAATCGACGATTTGTGTCTCAAGCATCGGCGATGGCAATCTCGTGTAATCGTGCATATCGACAACGTCGTACATCCTCGTGTTGAGCATACCAGGCCCGGGTATACTTTCGGCAAGTCATGCGATAACCATCTTATATGTTGTAGATTATGCGCCGATTATTTACCGATTGATTTGTAGACTAATCTTTTGTCTCTGAGAGTCATCAAACGACGGGTCGTATCGACCTAACGTTTTTTTTCATGTGAGGCCATGCGAGGCCATCGCCTATGAATAAGACTACTTGCCGATGCATCGACAAATATTTGGCAACATATCGGCGCGGGTTACGATGACTCATAAGCATCGTAATCAGTCGTGAGTTCTTTTGAACTTTCCAAAGATTCACACGACTCATGAGATCCATCTGCGAGATTATACACAATTTATGTACGACTTCATACAATTATGGGCAATCGTGTGGGATCGCCGATGAATATCGTGAATGTGGGAAAGCCCCTTTAGTAGCTGTATATACAAATGGCATGGTCGATCGGGCTGACCATGGAATCAACTGCTGCACTTTTGAGTTTTTCAAAAGTTCAGACAGTACTTAACCCTCTCACGACCATAGGACGCAGAGGTTGCCAGATTAGCAATAAGAAATAGATTACTCTCACTGTTATAATTACCTCTCCCAAATTAGTTTTCTGCACACAGCTAACGCAAAGACAACTGCAGAGGTTGAAGTAAACAAACTAAAGGTTTATAGATACCCCTGACGGTAACAAAGGCATTAAAGTATCCCTAATAGGCTCAAAAATCGCGTCAGGATGTGAGAGGGTTAACCCCCTGAGCCCCAGCGACGCAGCGTTTGCGTCAGCAATGTATGTAACGCTAAACCCCAGCGACGCAACAGTTGCGTCAGTGTTACTCCGGTCCTAATTACTTCGGTCCTATGGCACCTAGAGGGCTCAGATTTGTATGGGAACTGTGTAAGTATCCCACGCAACCATGCCGATGTTGAAAACTCACAAAGTCCAACTGCGTGCACGTGAGCGCGCAAAAACCGGAATTTTGTGTGTTATTGCCTTCAATTTTTTTACTCTTGTAAAATCCGTTTTCGGGGGCTCCGTAGGACCAATGTTTACCTTTTTGATCGTTTGTTTGTGGTTTTTTCCTTCATTCCTAACCCATTCGCTATTGTTTCTGGAAAAAAAAAAAATTTCAAAACCGGCTGGTCCCTGGTGGTACATTTATTAATAACTAGCTGGGGCTCAGTGGGTTAATGAACCTGTTGTGTAAAAAGATCATTAGGTTACTGTTACGCTGGCCAGCTTGCCAGAATGCGCTCGTGACTCGCTAGCGCTCGCCAGGGCAGTGATATGGGCTACAATAATCGTAGAACGATGTTCTTTCTTTCATAGAGTACATGTTGTCACAGACAGATCAGTGGTGATCTTTATTCTTGTCTGTGACACTTGGAAGTATTTTGTATCGTTGCTGGAATATAAGATAGACGGTGTGAAGTTAAGGAGAGAGAGCGGGGTAGGCAGCGTGGTGGTAGTTTGTGCGTGTGTATGTACGTTTGCGTTCCGAGGAGTTTCCCACGCCCGTGATTGGCCGGCGGCCCTGTCGACGTCATAGAATGCTTGCTCTTCATGACGTAGTCGTCTGTGATTGGCGGCCGCGGTCCTGGGACGATGGTGCGGGCTCCTATCCTTGTGTTTCCTGCAGAGCTAGGCTTGGTGTGCTAGGTCCTACATGTCCCTTGCAATTCTGTCCCCCATATAACCCTCTATACTACTATCTCTCTCTCTCTGAACTTCTTCGGTTTCATACTTCTCTATTTATTCAATTACTTATCCCTTCTGGTTCTGCATACGACTTCCATAGTCGGCCAGTCGTATTACCAGCACCAGCTCTCCATATATGTTTGCACTAGTTTTAGGGATTATTAGAGTCATAGTCAAATGGTACCACAGTGTTGGGGTGCTCCTAATTATTGAGCTGTTCTCTCTTATTATTTAATGCTAGACAGTAGAAGGTATCTTTGGTCGTTGTCTGAGTTATGTATGTGGCAAGTCAGAGCCTCTACAACATCGACGAAGCTAGCTAGCCTGTAACCCTTGTGCATATTTTCCTTTGCGAGTGTAGCAGTATACAAGTGAAGGGCTTTTGCCTACTCTCAGCTGCATACTTGCTACCTCATTTTGTTGACTTTTGTGGAGCGCCAGGGTAAGACCAGATACTTGAGATCTGGACTTCCCAAGAGAGCCTCCAAGTCACTTAACGTAACATAAGGGAAAATCTGTTCAAGGGGAGACAGTAGGCTACGAGCATGCTTGCGCTCTGCCTAGTTTCTTAGTACCTTTTTATGCCACTGCTAGACTTTATTAGTGAGAAAGACAGCATTGTGTTTATTAACTTTAATTGTGTATGCTTTAGGAATTATTCACGCCTTATTTTAGCCTAGGTTGATGCATAGTGCACAACCCAGTTTGGCTGTTACGTTGGCTAAGGAAGTACTGTTTTGAGTGGCGATTATTAGGGCTGTCACAGAATTGTTGCACTCCCTTGTTTTATATATATGTATCCTACTTATTGGTGTATTTAAGATACACGCTTTGGTGTCCTGCCCCTGCATTATTTCTGTTCTATATTAACGAGTATCTTAGAGCATCAGACGTTTTCAGAAGATTCTTTATCTGATTGCTGTAGAACTAGACTTCCAGTGTTTTCATAGAGCATTGTAGAGTTTAGTGTTGAGTACAGACTCACACTAAAGTTAACGTAAGCATATACTCCTTTATTAAATCTTATCATAGTTTATTCAAGCATTGTTATTACTTAAGAGCATTTTATTAACGTAAAGTACTCCTGTTGTGAGTAGGCTTTGCCGTCATCGGTAAGCCTTTGTAGAAGTGCACTAAAACCCAGTTAATTGATACCCCGTTATCCAGTAGATTAACTCTGGAGGGTTTTAAGTGTTTTGTTCACCGGCGTAATAGTTCGAGGGTTTGGAATTAGCGTACCGTTGTTGCAGATATAGCCTATCATCTAGTCCAATATTGAGTGCCCTTGTTTATTTCGTAGTGCCGGTCGTAACAAATGGCGACCTTAGACCAGAATATAGTGAACTGAATATTGCAGTTTTTTTTGGAGAAATCTTATTGCCATTTGGGGGTTGAATTTATTTCTCGCATTGTTGGCAGTAGACATTGTTTTGAGGATACATAGAACTTGTTGGAGTTATTGGTGAACTAGCATTGCACTCAAGAACATCTTCGAATATTTTTTGGTGAATAAAGCTGCGCAAGAGTTTGGCCATTTTTTTGTCTGAACTTGAGAATTTTTTGTTGTTGACTCCATCATGTCACTGGATGGGTCTGAGCATAGTGAGGGCACAGTGCGAGAGGCAGGCGAGGAGGTGGAGAAGGTGGAATTGTTAAGCGGCGCTCGGGTGGTGAACAGTGAGGAGGATGCTCGGATTTGTTGGGGGAAGCCTATGTCGGCGGACCGGGTGGCGGGGCTAGACCGGTACGGACTGCAGTGTGCGGCCACGGTCTTGGGGTTTTCCGGTACTAGCGGTATGTCGAGAAGTGAGCTGGCTGCCTGTGTGCTGGGTGGGGTGCATGGGGTTTCGGGTGGAACGGAGCTGGGGCACCTTTGGCCCAGCCCCCATTCCACTCGACTCCTATCATGGCGCCCCCTTGGGCTCCGGAGCCGGGTACGTTCCCGCAGGCCGATGCCCGCTGGCGGCTGGGTATGCCTCTAGGTGATTCACGGGGTGGGTCCCCGATAGTAGCACCCCCTCCTCAAGGTTTGTCTGCCGAGATGTTGTTTCAGCTCGAGCTCGCCAAACTTAAGCAGCAGGAGCGACAGGCTGAGGCTGAGCTCGAGCAGCGAAAGCATGAAGCTGAGCTTAAGTATGAGTCTGAAAGGTATCGTGCCGATGTTGATCTAGAGAAAACTTGTGTAGAGGTGACGAGGAACCGGGTCGTCCAGGGGGGTCGAGCCCAGGACCAGTCCCTGTCGCATCTATTAAAGTTGGTTCCAGTGTTTGATGAGTTGGGAGTTACAGAATTTTTTCTCCGGTTCGAGAAAAAGTGCCAGGAGCACCAATGGCCCGAGGAGAAGTGGGCAGCCCTTGTCTCTTCACGATTGACGGGGAAAGCACTCAAGGCGTACGATGCTTTGCCCCTAGATTCCTGTGTGAATTACGAGTTGTTGAAAGAGGCTGTTCTGAGGGCGTATGAGCTACAGCCAGAGACCTATAGGCTGAAGTTTAGGGCGGTTCCAATAAGAAAGGAGAGTACTTTCCAGGAACACGCTAGAGAGCTATCAGATGCATTAGAAAATTGGTTAAGGTCGGAGAAGGCAACTACTTTTGATTTAGTAAAACAACTAGTGTTGCTCGAACAATTTTTTTAAATGTACTGGCAGTGACTTGACTCTTAACCTTAAAGAAAATCGACCGAAAACTCTACAAGAGGCGGCTGAGTTGGCTGACCTCAGGTTGTCATTGATTCGCGGGTGCGGGTCTGCACAGAGAGCTGAGGCAGGCAACAAGGGGCGTTCCACTCCACCCCCCCGAATTAATGACACATGTGACGCTCACAGCTTCCCCCAGAACCGCATGGCTTACTCGCTAGGACTCGCCAGGGCAGAGAATGTAGCTACAGTCTACCTATCATTGTGTACTTTCCTTCTCGAGAAAGCTTGTGTTCCAGACAGTTCAGAACTGTTCTTTATTTTCGTCTGTCACAATCCTTTCTATTTTATTTAGTCAATTGAAAGTATTGTGTTAAGTAGTTGAATGATGGGAAGGCGAGCGGGAGAGAGAGAGAGACCAGGTGGTGTGACTTGGTGGTGAGTGTGGCGCGTGGCTGGCCCCCTTACATAGGCCTCGCGGGATTCGTTGCCTCCTGCCTAACACGCCTACTAGGCGGCTGCTTACTGGGCGACTGTCGCGCGCCCTCGTGCCATTCCTGCGAACTGGGACTCCAGCCAGCAGGTCTATGGGAATATCCTTGTCAGATCCGTCCCAGACAGCATACTCTAAGCATCTCCCATGAACTGTTCCACACTCTTGTCTTAGAATCTTTCTCTCCTACTGCCTCTATCATTTCCACTACTTCCTCACCTTTTATTAATATCAATCCCCCTCTGGTTCCCTGCATCCACACCTTGAATTGGTGGCCAGACTGTATTATATGCTGGATCTCGCATTTCTTATGTACTAGGCTAAGGTTGAAGATAGTCATTGTCTTTTGGGGAGATTGTATTGCTCGGACTGTCTCCATCAATCACTAATGTTTCTACAGGGTTAAATAATGCTAGACTAGGGATCAGGTACCTTGCTGTTGGTGTTTTCACTGTGTGTAGGCTACTTTTGAGCTGCACGACACTACGGATTCTGTGGGTTACCTGGGTGGATCTTTTGTCTGTGTACCTTGGAGTTTAGACGGTGTAGTGCGTGAGGGCTGCTTGCCTAATCCACCCAACACTGTTCTAACTCTATTTGCTTTTACTTTTGAGGGTCGCCAGGAGGATACTCGATACTTGTGATCGAGAATCCTCAAGAGAGCACCCCTTCATATTAACGTAATCAGGCCGCACAGACCCAAGGTCCACACTAGGCTAGGAGCTGCCTTGCTCCACCAGAATTCTGTACCTTTGCGCATCCCAGCTAGTCTTTATTAACCCAGGTAGACATTAGCTGGATTAGATCATATACTCTTTTATGCATACCCATTATTTCTACACAAGCATTTTGAGGTCTAGGTTGCTGTAGAGAGACACAACCAGCATAGACCGGTTTTGTTAATAGGAGTACTACTTTTTCGTGGTGAGCATTATTACTGTTGCACCGCTTATAATATTCTTGTGTCCAATAACATTATAGGTCCAGCCTTTTTGTGTATTTAGCTTAAACGTGCATTGTCCTGCCTCCTGCTATTTTGTGGTTCCATATCCGATAAGTTGTTGTTGTTGTTGTTGTTCCCCAAGCTGCCTGGCCGAACAGCCCCAAGGCCCCGAGCAATTCCAAGGCCATAACCGAGCGCCCCCACAGAACCCTCCCTGCCGACCACAATAAAGCCTGGGTGACCGAAGCCACTCCATGGCGGGCAGCTGAGGAGGGTGTAGAAACGCCCGGGAAACCCAGGGCCCTGTGCCCCTCACCAATTATGAAGAGAAAGTTGGGGGGCAAGGGAAAAATGTGACGCTTTGGCTTCCAATCTTGGTAGATTGGGAGGTCAATCCACGGAAAAGACGCCGTCACTTGAGATCTAGAAAATTTATAAGTTAAAGGAACAGTCAGAGTAAGCTATGGGTATGGCAGAGATCGCTCAGTTCTCACTCTGATAGACAAGCCCATCACCATGACTAGAACCCAATCCTCTCAGCATCAGCTAGGAAAGGCCCTAGAAAGCCGCCTTTGGCGGGGGGATAGCTCCCCTATTTCAACCCCTTTCGGGGTCGGGCACCCGCCCAATAAGTTCCGATAAGTTCTTATTTCCGATAAGTTCTTCTTAGTAGCATCCAACATTATTCAGAAGATTCCTTGTTTGGTGCTTGAGGACTTTACAACACTTTCTTTCATAAAGGAGTGACAGATATTATTGATTAAAGTAACGTTAAGTAAACCTTCTTCTTGTTTTCATTAGATCACTCTTGTGATTTAATTAAGTTAACTATCTTTTCCTTGTGTACCATAACTAAGCAACCATATGTTATAGGTAATAGGCTGTTTCAGAGAACATCAGCCTATAGTAGAAGCACATAGATACTGAGAGTTAAGATACCCCGCTATCGCAGATATAACTCTGGAGGGTATATGTGTTCTTTGTTCGACGGGATTATATATCAGGGGTTGGATCTGGCGTTTCCATTGTTGCATTTATGCCAGTCTAGTCCAATGTATAAGAGCCACTGATTTATACGAGACCCGATCGTAACACACAAACAATTATCCATTCAAGAGTACTGTTGCCAATTATGAACCCAAGTCGAAATCCTTCCAGTTTAAGAAAGGCCAGGGCCCTTCCTCACCTCAGAGGAAGTCCAAGAGTGAAGTGGAGTGTTTCAAGTGTCATGAGAAGGGGCATATTGCGCGTTCATGTCCGAGCGCACCGCCTACAGCAGTGGTGTCACTAGTGAGCAACATCGGCGTTTCTTTGAGGTCTTCCGCGTTTGCCCGGGGTAAACGGTCGGTTGCGAAGTCATCGCCGGTGCAGAAGCAGCAGGAGGGCTCGTCACCCGTCCGTGATGTTTTTTGTGGTTATAGGGGGCACGGCACTGTGAGGTGGGCTGGTGTGAGGCATAGGCTTGAGTTGTTGCGTGATACAGGCGCTTCCCAGACACATGTTAAGAATTTCACTGGCAAGCCTGTTAACGTGGCTCGGGTTGTGGTGGTTCAAGGCATCAATGCTACGCGGTCTTACCCGCTGGTCAGAATGGAGCTTGAGGTGGACGGTGTAAGACGGGAGTTGGATGTGGGTGTGGTGGAGAAGTTGCCAGTTGAGGGGGTCGACCTCCTTCTTGGTAATGACTTTGCGGTGCCCACTTCCGAGGTTCCACCCTTAGTCGTTGGCAAGAGGGTGGCCGACACGAGTAGGGAGGAGCAAGAGGGGCTTGAGAGATCTCGGTCCGTTCAGGTGTCACAGCCTAGTACCCAAGTTTATGACCAGCGGAGGAAGGGTCGGAAGGAGAAAGTCGAGGCTGGTGGTCGGGTTGAGAGTTTGGACCCAGCGACACTCCTTGGTGACTCGGTACTTGACCCAAAGGTGAGCTCCGGAGTGGCCCCACAACCTGTCCCCCCTAGGGACATGGTAGGGCGTGATGGCACTCCGTGACAGAGTAGTTCCCAGGTGGAGGAGAGTTGTGGGAACGGGGCTACTGAACTCGAGGACGGGGAAGCATGTCAGGTGAACCTGTTAGAGGAGTTTGTGAGGCAACCACCTGAGCAGCCTACTGTCCCTGTGTTGGTCTGCAGCGGCCAAGGTGGAGAAGGAGAGGGGGGCAGTGGGGCACAGGTGGAGGAGAGTCGGGATTGTCATGTCTCGGTGGAGCAGTGGGCGGGGGATACGAGTTAGGTGGCTGTGGATGCGCTAGAGCACCTGCCTGAGCACCAGTGTGCAGCGCTCCAGCACCTGATCGGTCTATACCCCACTGTTTGTGCCGAGCACCCAGGCCTCACAACTCATGCGGTGCACGAGGTTCCGCCGGCAGGTCACTTGAGTGTCAGTAAACTGTTGGCCTCGTTGTTTCAGTGGTTCAAGGTGGGCGACGAGGCTTTGGCATGGTTGCCAGGTCAGGGTCGACCCATGGCTGCCAAGTATGGTGGTCAGAAGGAGGAGATTGAGCAGATTGGCGAGGTTGGCTGTGGAGTGGATGCGCCCGGCCGTCGCATAGCCTCCCAATGCTGCTCTAGTGAAATTCAACAGACCTACCATAGACTGACTGTATCTGGCCATGTCGCTGAAGGCGGTGATGCTGCGCAGGCAGATGTAGTTGCAAGAAATGCGGGGGTGCGCATGTACGGTATCAGCGGGGAAGCCTTAGCAATTATGAACTATGGGAGTGACTGTACAGGTGGTACTGATGGTCCCTCTCATGACCTGGCTGTTCTAGGGACGAAGGTGGAGAAGGAGGGAGACTACAGGTTAGAAGCTGCGGTCTCGGCTGGGTTGTGGGAGGGCACTAGGCATGTTGTTCGTGGAAACAGTGCAAGGCAGTTGTTTACTAGGCTATGGCAGTACTTTCGCATGTTTGTTCATTCTCCAGGCCTGATGTACGGGGTAGAATCCGACATGGAGGCTGGAGACAGTGCAAGGCTCAGTTTAATTCCCTACCGTATAAATCCTGCTCGACAGCCTGTTGTGAAAGCAGAGCTAGACGACATGTGGAAAAAGGGTCTGAGGGATAAAGGATATCGTGAGTGGTCGTTGCCAGTAACTTTGCAACCTGAGTTAAGTGGCAAGATCCGTGTGTATGTTGATTGCAAGAGTGTGGAAGCATTATCCCTGACAGACGCCTATCCATTACCCAGAGTTGACGACACCATAGACCGCTTCGGGGCTGCCTCGCTCATCACGAAGGTACAACTAGTGAAAGGTTATTGGCAGGCCCCGTTGCCGGAAAGAGCAAAGAGAAATGCCAGTCTTGTGATGAACTGGGCAGTTTATCAGTGCCAGGTGTTGTGCTGCCGGAACACAAGTTGGATGTGTGGCATGTTAAGGGCACTGATAATGTTCTGGCTGATTGTTTGTCATGGGAGGGTATGTGTAAAGGAGAACCCTCGCCGTTCAGTCAGTATTTGGTGAAGTGGAGAAAAATTGGGCTTGCCCTTGTTGTGCAACGCCGCCAAAAACACTATTAAAAAAATATATAAAAACCTCGCATAAAAAACTCTTTCTTTTTGATAGTATATAAGTGCAGTATATCACAGCAAGAATCTAAGACACTCTGAGCTGTTGTCTTAGTAGGCTAGGGTTGGTGAAGCTTGCTCGCTGAGCGTGATATAATTATTATGATGTTATTATTTTGGGGAAGTGTTGTGCAGATTTTTTTATAATGCAGTGTTTTATGTTTGTGATCGTGCCTTGTTTTCACAACTTGGGAGAGTGGCTAGGTGATGTGGGGTTGATGGGCATTCTGTCTGGTCAGATGTGGGGTTCGCCTGTGGCTGAAACGTCCCACATCTTGGGCGGGGTGTTACGCTGGCCAACTTGCCAGAATGCGCTTGTTTCGCTAGCACTCGCCAGGGCAGTGATATGGGCTACAATAATCGTAGAACGATGTTCTTTCTTTCATAGAGTACATGTTGTCACAGACAGATCAGTGGTGATCTTTATTCTTGCCTGTGACACTTGGAAGTATTTTGTATCGTTGCTGGAATATAAGATGCATAGTGTGAAGTTAAGGAGAGAGAGCGGGGTAGGCAGCATGGTGGTAGTTTGTGCGTGTGTATGTACGTTTGCCTCCCACGCTCCGAGGAGTTTCCCACGCCCGTGATTGGCCGGCGGCCCTGTCGACGTCATAGAATGCTTGCTCTTCATGACGTAGTCGTCTGTGATTGGCGGCCGCGGTCCTGGGACGGTGGTGCGGGCTCCTATCCTTGTGTTTCCTGCAGAGCTAGGCTTGGTGTGCTAGGTCCTACATGTCCCTTGCAATTCTGTCCCCCATATAACCCTCTATACTACTATCTCTCTCTCTCTCTGAACTTCTTCGGTTTCATACTTCTCTCTTTATTCAATTACTTATCCCTTCTGGTTCTGCATACGACTTCCATAGTCGGCCAGTCGTATTACCAGCACCAGCTCTCCATATATGTTTGCACTAGTTTCAGGGATTATTAGAGTCATAGTCAAATGGTATCACAGTGTTGGGGTGCTTCTAATTATTGAGCTGTTCTCTCTTATTATTTAATGCTAGACAGTGGAAGGTATCTTTGGTCGTTGTCTGAGTTATGTATGTGGCAAGTCAGAGCCTCTACAACATCGACGAAGCTAGCTAGCCTGTAACCCTTGTGTATATTTTCCTTTGCAAGTGTAGCAGTATACAAGTGAAGGGCTTTTGCCTACTCTCACCTGCATTCTTGCTACCTCATTTTGTTGACCTTTGTGGAGCGCCAGGGTAAGACCAGATACTTGAGATCTGGACTTACCAAGAGAGCCTCCAAGTCACTTAACGTAACATAAGGGTAATCTGTTCAAGGGGAGACAGAGGCTACGAGCATGCTTGCGCTCTGCCTAGTTTCTTAGTACCTTTTTATGCCACTGCTAGACTTTATTAGTGAGAAAGACAGCATTGTGTTTATTAACTTTAATTGTGTATGCTTTAGGAATTATTCACGCCTTATTTTAGCCTAGGTTGATGCATAGTGCACACCCCAGTTTGGCTGTTACGTTGGCTAAGGAAGTACTGTTTTGAGTGGCGATTATTAGGGCTGTCACAGAGTTGTTGCACTCCCTTGTTTTATATATATGTATCCTACTTATTGGTGTATTTAAGATACACACTTTGGTGTCCTGCCCCTGCATTATTTCTGTTCTATATTAACGAGCATCATAGAGCATCAGACGTTTTCAGAAGATTCTTTATGTGATTGCTGTAGGACTAGACTTCCAGTGTTTTCATAGAGCATTGAAGAGTTTAGTGTTGAGTACAGACTCACACTAAAGTTAACGTAAGCATATACTCCTTTAGTAAATCTTATCATAGTTTATTCAAGCATTGTTATTACTTAAGAGCATTTTATTAACGTAAAGTACTCCTGTTGTGAGTAGGCTTTGCGGTCATCGGTAAGCCTTTGTAGAAGTGCACTAAAACCCAGTTAATTGATACCCCGTTATCCAGTAGATTAACTCTGGAGGGTTTTAAGTGTTTTGTTCACCGGCGTAATAGTTCGAGGGTTTGGAATTAGCGTACTGTTGTTGCAGATATAGCCTATCATCTAGTCCAATATTGAGCGCCCTTCTTTATTTCGTAGTGCCGGTCGTAACATTACAAAAACTAGGGTTGAAAATCTTTCAAATATCGCCACTCCCAATATATATATTTGTTTATAACCAATTCAGTACTGGGATACCATGCGGTGTTTATTCAAACGATGGGATAACCTCCATAGCGTAGATTGATTTGTTGTACACAGCTGAATACCTCTCGGCAATGTTGAGAACCATAATATCTAGTAAGAATAGCAAACCCGATAGCAAGGGAAACTGGAAGGAAAGGATATCAAAGCAGAAGGCTCTCCTCCCACCCTCCATCCCTCCGGCATTTGCCATACATGAAGCCAGTTTTAAATGAAAACACTTTCAGGGGTTGGAATCTGCCTGAAAGAATTTATAGAATAGTTAGAAAAGGAAATAAATGTAATGCAATCCTTCACCTATGGTAATTATATACATCCACTTAAGTTTTGTACTTCGCACTCTTCAACTGGAACCATGTTCATTCAGAGAGAGAGAGCGAGAATTACGTGCAAGGACAAACTATGAAAAACAAAGAAGGAAGTCGTAGGATAAGAAGGACTGAGAACAACGGAAAGGGAATAGTATAAACAGATAAAGAACAGAGTAATGTTTAATAGTAACAATACTAATGAGAAGAATTAAGATAGAGAGGAAGAAAATGAAAGAAGCAAAGTAAAAGAAAGGAGGAGTGGGAAGGGACACACAAGAAGCAAAGCAAATATGAGAAAAGAAGAATAGGAAGAATAGAAAAAATAAGATGACAGTGGATCAGAAATTCAAAGGGGTCTTGGTGTTTTTGTTGAGTCAGGGAGATTGTCTTTAGAAGCCTCCCCCCCCCCCCCCCTCCCCCACACACACACACACATACTTTGATATGTTATTATCACGTGAATGAGTTGACTAACTGTTTGCTTTCTTTCCAGATTTCTTGAAATATTCTTTTTACCTCTTCCTTATTTTTATCTTCTCCGAATAGTATTGTTTTTAGTATGTCTTCTTTGTATGACCTGGGTAGGAGAACATATTCTCGACTAGGAGCACAGTTTTCTATCCCGCTATAGGCTCCCCCGGTGCCGTATTTATACAACCATTGGACAGAGAACAATATTGTCCTCACCACTGTTTGGAGAGCTGGCTGGGTCGCGTGTGTGTAGTAGTAGGTGATGGTGGCTGCCCTGTCCCTATCTTTATATAACGCCTTTGATGCAATAACTTCATGCTAATCTTATTATGGATATCATAACTGGGTGAGGGCTGGTCCTATTCAAAGTGAGGTTTGGCATTCACTACCCAACCTTAGCCGTTTCTGTCTGTCTGTCTCTTTTACTGTCCTATTTTTCCTTCTGGGAGCAGGTGGCTAGGAATCCCTCTTCCCCTTGTAAAGTTCACCTAATAGACGAGACCGAGTAAGGGGAGAGGGAACGCGAAAGTGGTCCCGGACCCTAAGAATTGAAACTTAAGATGTTGTTTCTGTTGTCTCAAGTCAGCCACCCCCAGATATGGAATATGTGCCTGAGTATATACAATTATACATACTCATGTCTGAAGAGACCATGGGGATTCAGAGGGTTATCTGAGTTTGATTCTCTTATTTATTTATTTTTTATTCTATGTGAGTGAGGGAGGCAAAAGGCAGAACTGCCTGTAGCGAGTGCCTCCCCCAAAGCTGAAAGAGTGACAGAGCCAAAATCAAGAGACGTTCGAGCCACAATGCCTGAACACACTGAGTTTGAAGCAATTTAAGTCATAGGAAGAGGGAAAGACTGATTCTGGGAGAGAGTTCCAGAGCTCAGCTGTTGAATAGAAGAAAGTCTGAAAGTAATGTTTCACAGTGTAGGGGTGGGATTGTGTTGAAAGATGGGTACCACATGCCCTATGTAGAGGAGGTGGTATACACTGGGAGAGCTCTGTGGAACACTGGTTATTATAGTATCGATAGAATAGCGAGAGAGATGAAACATTGCGGCAGACAGAGAGAGATTGCAGAGAGTTGGTGAGTGGACGAGAGTTAATTCATGTATATGCCTTACCTACCGCCTCTAAATTTCTCTAACCCATTCCATATCTATTTTAATGAAACAAATCTGTCATACCTTGGGAAAATTAAGCCGCCCATGGTAACCAGCCACCCGCAGACCTCGAGAAATACCAGGGCGACCCCAGCCGAGCTCCACACCAGAACTGGACACTCATTTACAGCCAGGGGCACAGACGACAGGCTCAACCCAAATCCAGCCCCGTACGGCACCAGAATCACCAGAGGCATCGTCGACCATTGGGGCCGCATAATAACGAAGCCCGTCTTTCAACCGTTTTCTCTAAAGCGGAACGGGAGAAATATAGAGAACTCCCCTCAAAGACAAGTGTACCAACCCTCCACCAACACCTAGTCGGAACTACTTCTTTGAGTACCAGCGGGTGGTCACACGACCCCAAATCTACAGGAGTGACGTCACCACCACCAGCCGACGGCCAGGTTAACTCCGCCAATCAGGAAGGAGCATCACCTGTAGAGTGGACGTGGGTGGGGATAAGTAAACATATATGGAAGGCCCTACCATTGTTATCCCCCCTTCCCCCATCACCGGAGCGACACGGACCTATGTCAATGCTAGGAAGGGCCAAAGGCGCCCTTTTTCCATGTAGCCAACCCAGGCCTAGGAAGACCTTCGGAGTCAACACGTACTCAGACCAGGTTAGGAAAGGTATTTCACCCTTCCTCTGAGCTGAGTGTCAATGACCTCCCTTGGTGCTCCGAAAGCCCAAAGTCTCAGTGTGGTAGAAAATAAGGAGTATTCAATATCTCCTGGACCCCTCGGTCAGTTTCACTGCCGAAGCCATTCGTTGTTGGACGTAAAATACTTTCTTTTCTCAGTCAGCCTCACTACTGAGATTATCCGTGGTCTGTCTATCTGTCCCTCTCTTAACGTAACTTGCATTCGATTAGTCGTAATTCTAAGTCTAACCTTCAGTATATTATCAGAATTAATATCGCATCTTATGAGTAGATTGTCACATGCCGGAATGACCACTCAGTTATCTAGCCACTGCCTACTCATATATAGCTAAACTCTGCCTTACTTGTATCTTCTTCGAGTCCAGCTAGAAATCACTATTCATTCTAACCAAACACGAGCATAATTCTTGATTATTTAACATATATCTTCTTTGTCTAATTCTGTGTATTTCGAGTATATGTTATTGTCGTAGTTCTGATTTGTACAGGTATATAATATAAAGTTAATACCTAATTGCTACCATTTGAACTTGCTACGGGCAACCTCCTTAAGGTGAACCCCAGGCAAATAAACTGCCTGATAATTACTGTTATGTCATGTTGGGACTCTTATGCCCTATATCGGTAATCACCATAATTACAATAAATGTGTGAAAACCTAATTGGACTACTCACTCCAATACCTTTCCCTTTAGCATTTTAAGACACCCATACATACAGTATAGTTTACGCAGCCCTCACTCCTCCACATCTAATAACGAGGGCTGGTATCTTAAAATCATTAAACATAAATATTATCTGCCGGTGTTGTTGCTGGCAGAGAGTTAATTAGACGATATGTGGTGTTTCCCAAGATATATAGTTGAGTTGAATTGAACTCAAATATCAATTTTTAACAATACACGAAATAGTTAATCGTCCCCAGTAAAATCAGTAAAGATATATTTCTGGCAAGCACTCGTCGCTGTATGTATGAGAGTACCCATCTCTCTCTCTGAAACTCATTTCCCCAGATAAATATTCCACTAAATTCCAATCTAAACCGATTGAATCCAATTGTTAATTTTGTTTCATTAATTAATTACTTTATTTATTATTTATATATTATTTTGTATTATTTTTTGCTTGGACATACAAAACCATGTGTTGCATGTTTTTGTTTTATTCCATTGTATGTTTGTATTATTCCTTTATTCTTCTATATAAAACAATTTCTCCCTCGTAAAATAATACAGTGTGATGTATGATGCCTTTCTGGCTGACCGGCTATTTCTTTCCTCTGCAGTAAATCCGTTTGTTCATTAGAATGTTGTTGTTTACAGCTATTATGTGGTTGCTCCTTTCTCACAAGTGCCTTGTCCTTAAAGACTATGCACATGTGGCGGAATAATAATTCTTTATACTGTATATATATATATATAAACTTAATTCATAATGTTACTCCCTGTCGCCCTGAATGTGCCGCACAGGGCTCGTACACTTCCCAACCCCCTTGTTCAAGTCTTGGGTTATTGGCAGTAACATCTGAAGTAGATTTCTGCGCTATCTACAGGAATTATGCAATATTTGCTTAGCCCATTTCAATTGAATGGAGATTTTGTCCATTTCTAAGACTGTGTGAAACTAGAAATACAACTATTTTATTTATAAGAAGGACATTTGTTTTTTGTGAAGGAACTGATTGTGAATAAATTGTTTTGTTTATGATTGGTTGTCTGTTGTCCACCTTATATATAGCTATATATACCTAATATAGCTTAGTATGTATAATACTCTTGCAATTTATATTTATAGGGCATCATTGAAACAGGAGCCATATGTATGAAGAGGCTTGAGCATAGTTACATAAAACAAAAGTTGAACTTCCGTAGCTGGGTTTATTTGTAAGCATCTAGTTTATGCAGTACTACAGGAAAACCTATATATCTGTCGAACACTTGATACGCCAGTTCATGTACAGGTATATAGAGAATACATCAGGCAAGCCTGCGATGCGCCAGTTCATGTCTATAGAGAATACATCAAACAAGACGCAGGCTTGCTTTATGTATGATTGGTCGAACTGGGTTGCGTTCAGAAATGTGCATTCCCATCGCGAAGTTTATCTACAGTATATGTATTTAGTCTCCACGGTAGTGCAGAACCAAATATACATACACTAGAATATACTGTATATTCCTGGCTACCACACTGACAACCACACACACCTTTCGGTAAACCTGACTTTTTGGACCGACAGCAATTTCAGTAAGTTTTATTTTGTTTTTTTGAATTTTTCCTTCAGATATAGTGTTGTTTTATACTGAAGAGGAGCTGAAATGAGTATTTACCCATTATCCAACAATCTGAAAACACGCCCCCTACTAGTAGGGACGGCTATGAAGTTCAGGGAAAATGAGGGGTTAAAAACATTAGCCTAACCTAACCTATCCTAGTATTATGGGAGGGGCTGCCGCCCCCACACCCTCGCTGGTTGGGTAACAGTGCATAAAACACTGGTTGTTGGCAACGAGTGGCAGCCAGAGGGCCGAGAGGTTCACAACAATAACATGAGTGCGGCGGCGGACGTAAGTTAAAATAAGAAATCATCGTATGTATTAGGCCTACCCATTAATTTCCGGAAGTTTAAACCTAGGCTATGCGAAAAAATCTTAATCTTTGTTACTTTGCCATCACCCATTAAGATTGCACTGCTAGCTCTGGTGCATATTTTAGCGTTCTATTTTTTGTCTCCCTTATAATAAATGTCAGCTCTTAATGACACATATAGCAATGATGTATATGCTCTACCAGACCTATTAGGCCTAAAAAGATCGATGGGCTAACTGTCGGTCCAAATCATCAGTATAACCCACCTTTCCCGTTATATTGTTGATGGCGCCTCACTCATGCTCCTGCAATCATTGGTAACAACATCAATCAGTCAGTTCTTGGGTGCTGGGAGGTGTGGGAGTGTGTTAACCCTTAACTGGCGGCCCACAACATAAGTCGAGTTAAATAAATTTGGACTATGTGGCGGCTCACACCATAAGTCGTGTGGCAATTTCAGCACGTAATGTTGCTGAGAGAGAGAGACAAGTGGTGGCAGGAGAGTAGCGAGCGTATGACCGCTCCAGACCACCGCGGCGGGCCTACTGACATGAATACCACCCTCCTCCACCCTCTCACACTCGCTACATAGTGAAATGTATGGGAAAAGTACCGAATTACATGGTTTTTGCACTCGTGTTGCGCGGTTGTTGCAAGAAAACTAGCGGTCATACAAGGATCGTTGTTGTGTCATTGGAAAGCTCTGTTTATGCCCTTTCAGGGATAGATGCTTGTTTTACGCTCTGGGTCTTATTTAGGCATGCAAATGATCACGTAAACAGCCCTATTTTGGCGAAAAACACCCCGCTGGGCGGTACATATAAATAGACCGCCTAGCCCGCCAATAAGGTGTTAACTGATATTGTGTGGACGTTTGTGTATGTATGACGTATGTGCATATGTGCGCGAAGGAGAATGTATTATTTATTTTGTATTTGTATTTTTTTGTATTTTTGTGTGTCTTGTGTTTGTGCTTGTATTGTGTGTGCGTATCTTTCGGTGCTGAGGTATTTCCGGTGTGTGTTAACTGAGATTGTATCTGTATGCATATTTGACTACGGGAGGTCTGTGTGTGTAGGTGTATACTAGGATGGTGTATACGGGTGATAGAATATTGTATTTTTGTTTTTGTTTTTGTGTTGTATTTATGTATACCTACTGTATATTGCTTTACATGTATTGACCTGTTTGGCTTGCAATTCTGCGTGTGTACACAAACAGATGGTTCTTTTGTGCATGATTAAGTTTTGCGGGTTTGTATGTGTATGCGTGTGATTCCTACTAGCAGAACGTATTAATGTGTACCAAACATAAATTATATGCATCTTTTTTCACTTCCTTGGTAATTATTATATTGGGTTTTTAAATTTGTATCTCAGCTATATTGGATGTTTTGGTTTATTATTATTTTGTTTTGTTTTTTCCATTGGGAGTTGGTTGGTGTTGGGAATAAAATTAATATATTAGATTATCAATAGCTTCAAGAATACTTCGTAGCGAAGTCGGTCTATGTGATCTGTGCCCCATAAAATAGTACTGTATTTCCTTTTGCCTAAACCTTAGGCTATTCATAGTGCAGTTGGGTACAGTACATGATTAGATTAATATCCAGTATTTGATAAATGGATATCAATCATGGTCATGTGCTGTACTTATAACTGCCTTGATGGTGTAATGGTTAGTGTGTTTAAGATCTAGATGTGGTAACCCAAGTCCGAATCCTGGTAGGATCACATGTTTTAATTAATTTCATTGGGAGGTGGTTGGTGTTGGGAGTGAAATAAATAAATTATATTATATATAACCATGTTGGCCTCTGTTACTTGAGAAATCAATATCATGCATATGCTTATATTCATGTGTTTCATGATTACCGAATAGTATTTATTCAGCTGATATTAACATAACATAGTGTATTCACACATACGATAACACTTAGCCTCTGTAAATGTGACATAATAAGTTTATAATTATTCATATGTAAATGTATTCCCTCTGTGTGTGCTAGTGTGAAGAATACATGAATTTGAATCATTGTCTGCCAGGAAGCTGCTTGCATCAATTTACGTTGGAAACATGTTTGTTTTGTTTGTGCATCAGGACGGATTATATTTGTTAGAGCGTGGAGTCAATGGTCGTGAAGAGCGGGGAGTCTCTAGTGTGTGGTGGTAGGGGGGAGTGATGGAGGTTCATTGTTCACCAGGCTGCTGTTTACGATAGTCTACTGCCTCTCCATTCACTTCACTTCAACACGTGTAACCCCTCCCCATGTTCGGTTTACACTCGCTGTCGTTAGGGTTATTGTTTTGTGTGGGTTTTTTCTCTGTCCAACGAGTGCACGCTCAACTCAAATGATATCTCCTCTGATAATATAACCATCTGTTACTTCGCGAGTGGAGAAAGAAGAGGCTAGATTAGGGTGCAGGAATTTGTATTTTGAACACTGAACAAATTCACCTAAAATGTCATTATGATAGAGATTCAATGATATACACTCCTATTAGCTTCTGTAATGTGGAAATTCTATTTATATTTGTTTTCATCGGTATTTGTGTTAATTTGCTTTATTTAATGTACAATAATATCCAAAATGCTAGAATAATATGCCAATAGAGTCTGGCGAATGTGTATGTTAATTGTATTTGGTACTAACATTATAGGAACCAGGGAATAAACACATATCTAAATTGCCCAGAAACCTATAAGTATTAACTTACTTTAAATGTTGATAGTAATGGTTAGCTCAAGGATAGAGTTAAGAATAGCTAGAAGCTATAGTGGCCACTAGGAGATATAGAATTAGAATGACTTAGCGTGAATAAGGTGGTTGTAGTAGGAGTGGGTAAAAGGAGGTGTTGATGAGGTCGTCGTCAGAGCGAGTCTGAGGTTTTCGCTGCGAGGACCCTCACCGTTTCCAAATGACGCATGCGCAGTGAATAATTATATCCTATTCATTAATGCGTCATTTAACTAACTACAAAAGTGTCTTGGATTAATTATAATAATAACCAGATATAATTATGGATAATAAACCCATATAGACTGAATACGAAATTGTACATATCTTGTATTGGGCTATGTAGGTTAGTCTAATGCTGGCGCCTAAGTCAAACTTACAGTATAATTATTTACTTATCCTAAATTGTCGAGGTGCTTACGAGTCTCGACAATTATGCAAGTTTATAATTTGAGCAAGTATGGACCGCACTTAGTGAGATCCTTTATTAATTTATATATATATATATATACTACGTGAATCTGGGAGACAAAATGTAGATCTGCCTGTGACGAGTGCCTCCCCCAAAGTTGAAGGAGTGACAGGGCCAAAATAATTTAATGTTCAAGCCAAAATGCCTGCACACACGGAGTTTGAAGCAATATAAGTCATAGGATGAGCGGAAGATGGATTCAGGGATATAGTTCCAGAGCTCACCTGTTGAATAGAAGAAAGATTGGGAATACCGTTTAACTCTTGGGTTAAAAAGTTGCACAGAGTAGGGGTGGGATTGTGTTGCAAGACGGGAGCTACATACTATACGTAGAGGAGGTGGTTACATTGAAAGATATTTGAGGATCACTGATATTGTAATAGCGGTAGAATAGCGAAAGAAATGCAACATTGCAGCGAATAGAGAGAGATTACAGAGTCGGTGCGTGGACGGGAGTTAATGAGACAAAATGCTTTATTTTCTACTTTGTCAAGAAGGTCTGTGTCAAAGGATCCTCCCCACACATGTGAACAATACTTAATACATGGATGCACTGTGCCTCTGTACAGAGCAAGAAGCTGTGCAGGGGTAAAGAACCCCCATATGCGGTTGAGCACACCCAGATTCTGGGAAGCCGTTTTCGCAAGAATGGTAATATGGTCTTTCCAAGTGAGATCAGAAGAAAAGGAGAAAAATACTAAGAGAAGATGAAGGGTTGATTTTTGTATTATTGAAGTATAAGGGAAAGTCTTTTGGGAGTTCTTGATGGGTGGATAAATGGATAAACTGGGTTTTGGAAGCATTGAAAGCAACAAGATTGTATCTGCCCCAAATAGAAATGGTTGATAGGTCAGAAGATATATAAATGTTTTATGGCATCACCACATGACTTTTTGAGGGATTGCTTGTTGGGGGGTTCTGAAAAACAAGTAGAATAGTGTAAGGTAGAGTTATCAGCATATGTACAAAG
Organism: Paralithodes platypus; assembly: GCA_032716605.1. Lineage (NCBI taxonomy): Eukaryota > Metazoa > Arthropoda > Malacostraca > Decapoda > Lithodidae > Paralithodes > Paralithodes platypus. The sequence continues at coordinate 14,263,936 of CM064579.1, forward strand.
GTGTACAAAGGAAATCAAGCAACAACATATCTAATGACACCTCTAGCTGGCTTGTTGTCCTCCAAAACACTAAGGATCAAGTGTCCAAACAGTGGTTTAGAGTGGGTAAGGGAAAATTGGAATGGGCACTACTGCCCTGGAGCTAATGTCCGTGGCAGGATTAGGATGTTAGTAAGGGACAGATGGGTTAGTAACATAGCACAGTTATACGTGATCTTTCATATATCTGGGGAAAACAAATAGTGACATCTTAGTAATATATATACGCAATACAGTAAACATTGATGAATCTGAGAGGGGAATAAAATATAGTTATTCATTTACAAATGCAGTCAGTAACAGGTTTAAGACAAGATATTTGTCTATGCGAAGTTTAAAAGAATCAACGGTGCTGCAGTCTATAACATCTCGGGGAAGCCCATTCCACAAGTTGACAACTCGATTGAAGAAGAAATTCTTAGATTCATGCGAGTTAAAAGATTTACCAATAATTTTACAACCGTTTCCCCGCGTGTAATTAGATTGCTCGATAGTGAAGTACTTACTACTGTTCATATTGTCGGTGCATTTAATGATTCTGAACACTTGAATTAAGTCGCCTCTTAATCTGCCCTGGGTTAAAGGCAATAGATTTAATTCTCTAAGACGCTCCTCGTATTGTTTGTTCTTTAGGCTAGGTATCATTTTGGTAACTCTACATTAAATTCGTTCTAGCTTGTCTATATCCTTTTGGTAATAAGGGCACCAGGATTGAATGCAGAATTCCAGAAGAGGACGGACTAAGGAATTGTAAAGAGTTAGGATAGCTTCTTTGGATCTATGCTCAAATGACCTGCCTATAAAGCCAATTATTTTGTTTGCTTTCTTAACAACTTCTAAACATTGTTGACTCGGTTTCAGGTTACTCGCTATTGTTGCTCTCAAATCAGTTTCTCTGTCTACACTCTTAAGCTGAGTGCCATTCATCGAATAGTTTGCTTTCTCATTTCGGTTTCCAATATGTAGTACTTTATATTTATCCGCATTGAAACTCATTTGCCAAATGTATGCCCAACATGACAACTTATATAGATTGTGTTGCATATCGTCAATTGTTTTTTTGAGGGTACGCTATTTGTAATGTTTGGTTCGTTAGCAAACTTTGAGATTGTACAGGTGAGTCCCTCATCTTTGTCATTGATGTAAATTAGAAAGAGAATTGGTCCTATACTCCATTCAGTTGACCTGTGCATCGGGCTTCTAACTGGCGTTTGTATCGTGGCTCATGATTGGCCTTCCGGCTGGCTCAGTTGATAGCGTGCCTGATTCCCATCTTGCAGGTCTCGCGTTCAATCCCCGCTCAGATTGAAAGTTTTTCTGGGATATAGCCGACGGTTACCATCTCCCCGTGAGCAAGGTGGATGGGTAATGGTCTCTGGTAGACTAAAGAAAGCCAAGCGCTTGTGAATCCTCGAAGGAGGAGATACGGGCGCTATATAAGTAACCAGACGATTATCAACTCTGCGTAAGCAGACTGGTATCGCCCCCCGTATAGTGGTACATGCCGGCCGAGATGTCTGTCTGTCTGTCTGTCTGTCCGTCCGAGAACTCCTCCTAGACCGTTCGTTTGACGGATTTTCACCAAACTTCACACGAACCTTCGGTGCGTGAATTAGACGGTATTTTTTTTTTTTTTTAAATTTGTGCAATAGTTATGATCTTAGGTTAAAAAAAAAATCACCCCCCCCCCATCAGCCAACCCCCCCCCCCCCCCCCCCCCTTTCAGGACCCCCACCCCCCACCCTGTACCTATGCCACACATCATACACATGTCTCAGATGTGATGATAATGGAGAGACGTCTGTCTGTCTGTCCGAGAACTCCTAGACCGTTTGACGGATTTTCACCAAACATCACACGAACATTCAATGCGTGAATTAGACGGTAATTAAAAACATATATTTTTGTTTAATTTGTGCAATAGTTATGATTTTAGGTCCAAAATATTGTTTTGCCCCCCCCCCCCCCCCCACCTACCTAAACCCCCAGCAATGATGGCGTTGAATTCAGTGATAGGAGAGGCTGGGAATGCGAAATCCCCCGGATGAATAACAGGGATGCTATGAGCTCTCTGCGAGAGGGCTTGCTATCACACAGAGGCCCACGTCTCTTCAACAAACTCCCACGGCGAGTAAGAGACATGAGGGACATCTCGTTAGACAACTTCAAGAGAGCCCTAGATGTCGAACTGCAAAAAGTGCCAGACGAGCCCATCCTCGCAAGGGAGCGAGCTGTCGCTTCAAACAGTCTACTGCACCAAATCACCACCCATAACGAGGGGCGTCGCGCTCCTTGGTGCCGCTAGAAGAGTGGCGAACACATCAAAAGGTATCAAAAGGTATCAAAAGGTAAGGTTGCCCCATAGCAACGCCATCGTTCTGGGGACGAAAATAACTTGCCCCGCATTTGCTAGGTTAAGTTAGTTTAGTTGACATTAGAAGTGATGGTAGTAATAGTGGGGATGATGGTGGTAGTACTGATAATGGCGATAATAGTAGTGATGATGGTTGTAGTTGTAGTGATGATAATGACAGTAGTATCAGTACCCTATAGCTAACTGGCGAAAATGAGAGGCAAAGCTGATAATATTTATATCATTATCTGTATTATTCCTTATTTATTCATTAAACTAGATATGTTTATGTAGTTTTAATGATTACTTAATAAATTACAGTCTCATCCGAATCTAAAGAGCTATTAAATATCACATGAAACACAATAATAACGTATATATCATAAAGTAAAGCCAATCACAGGCCGGGATTTACTTATCTCCCATTCAAAATAGGCAGTACATACATAGACTGAGTGTTCCACACATAAATGCAGTTTGTGTCTCTTGTCCTAATGGCGGCGTTCCACGCAACCCTGTTAAGGGCTTCTTCATTTGTCAAGTTCTTGGATTTGAGATCGGCGCGTATAGTCCGATCCCAGGTCTTCCTCGGTCCACCCCTTGGTGAAGCTCCCTCCACAATCACAGACCTGCATTTATTCACCCAATTTTGTTCATCCATTCTCTCCACATGTCCATACCATCCCAGTCTACTTGCACGCATCACCTCGCTAATACGCTTTATACCTAAACGTCTCCTCAGCTCAACATTTGTTATTCTATCCTGTAGCCTGGCCCCACACATCCATCTCATCATTCTCATCTCATTACGCTCCATTCTGTTGACATCCTCTACTTTAACGGCCCATGTTTCTGAGGCATACGTCATTGCACTTCTAACACATGAGGCATACACCTTTCCCTTCAGGGGGAGAGGCATTCTTTTCATGGTCAGGATTGGCATCAATTCTCTGAACTTCCCCCAGCCACACATAATTCTAGCAACAGTGGCAGCCTCGGCCCCACCTCCGGCAGAGATGGTATCTCCTAGGTAACAACACTTGTTCACCAGCTCCAAAGACTCATTTCCAAAATTCACAGCCACAGGATCATCACTTAACACAAGCTCGCCTTTGCACACTGCGCACTCAAATTTATCTATTTCTGACTTATTCTTCGGCAGGGGCCCCTTTATTCTACTACAGCGCTTACTCCCATGGTGTACCCAACATCGACAGATGCTACATTGAATTGAGTTAATGCCCACTCCCTTTCCACACACTGCACATGGGTATGCACCGCTCTTTTCCACATTGCCTCGTCTCAATTTACAATGCATAACCTTGGTTTTGTTAATATTGACTCTTAAACCCTTGCTCGCCATGCCCTCTCTCCACTCTCTGAATTTGGCCTCAGCATCTTGCATACTGTCAGCTATTAGGACTAAATCGTCTGCATAAAACAGTTCCAACAGGAGTCCGCCTCTAAAAACTCTAGACAGTCCCTCCAAGACCATAATAAAGAGGAGGGGGCTTAACACTGAACCCTGATGGATTCCAACACGGACTGCGAACTCATCACTCGGTACACCCTTCACCCTCACCGCACTTCGCGAATCCTCATACATCTTCATTATCACACGCACCAGCCACTCTTCCACACCAAGTTTCCTCATAGCCCACTGCCCAACATCTCTAGGCACCCTATCAAAGGCCTTCTCCAGGTCTACAAACACAAAGTAAAGATCCCTGCCTTTTAGTAAGTACCTTTCCTGTATCTGCCTGACTATGAAGATAGCATCGGTTGTACCACGTCCTGGCATAAAACCAAACTGCATATCATCAATAGAGATGCTTTGGCTGATCAAACCCTCAAGGACTCTCTCACAGACCTTCATGATTTGGTCAAGCATTTTTAGGCCCCTATAATTGCCTCTATCTAGCGCATCCCCTTTTCCTTTGTATATATTTACTATTACACTTTTGAGCCAATCCTCTGGAATTTTTTCATCTTTAACCCTTAACTGGCGGCACCTGGCTATAGCCAGGCGCCAATTTGCAGCAAGTTAGGAGCATTATTAAGGCTTTTAAAGGGTTAAAATCAAGTGCAAATGCCTACCGCCGCCCACTGACTCACCCTCCCTGTGTTCTCGAGAGGCCGGCAGTGTAGCCAGTAGTGAGCGTAGCTGGAAAAAATATACCGCTATACGCTAAACTCCCATGTTACTGGTACCACTGTATGAGAACCACGAGTGCTACGTAGCTCGTTCTGGTCTCATTTTGAAGCTTTTAGCGCCTAGTTTTTTGCTGAATACATTTCTTTTCATGCAGATACTTTATTTATCATTCAGGAGGGCCTGAATATGCCCAAATAAGCCCCCCCCCCCTCGCTAGACAAGGGTTAATAATTGTGTTTATCAACTCCGTGACTAAGTTTACACCAATCTCCCCTGAGGCTTTTATTATCTCAGCGACAATGTCGGAGCAACCTGGAGCTTTACCGTCCTTCATTTTATTGATGATTGCGTCGCAGCAGTGACAGCTTTTCTTCCCTTGCTTGTGTTTACTGTATTATATGTGTTCCATGTGGTATTTATAGCTCTTAAGGTTCGGATATCACCTATCACATTATAATTACTAAAACTTTTCTAGTTAAATTAATATACAGTATATGGAATAATAAAGAAAAGTTTACTTGATTCATACGATAGTGTGATAATCTACAGTTATAATCGAACCTTAAGAGCAATAAAATACCACATGAAACACATAACATCGTAGATATTATACAGTAAACACAAGCAAGGGAAGAAATACCGTCACTGCCTAATGTGTGATAAGTAAATCCCGGCCTGTGATTGGCTATACCGTGTGAGCCCGTCAGTCAGTCTTCATCTCTCGCTTACTTCCTTCGTTTATCAAGTATTTATTTTGCTAGTGTTTACTTTATGATATATACGTTATTATTGTGTTTCATGTGATATTTAATAGCTCTTTAGATTCAGATAAGACTGTAATTTATTAAGTATTCATTAAAATTACTTAAACATATCTAGTTTAACCTGTCCAATCCCAGCGACGGCTATAGCTGTCAGTAGATAAGTAACTCCCCAGTCCCAGCGATGGTTATAGCCGTCAGTAATGTACTTGTCTTGTAACTGCCTGTATAAGGCTAACTGTGTTGTTTTTTTTTTTTTTCAAGTCTTGTAAAACAAGAAAGGTGATAGATCCATTCTTGCCTCATCTCTTAAGGTGAAAAGGTGGTCTGTCATTTTGGCCACATTTCTTGGGAGTGTTGGTGACTTATTACTGTATCCTACGGTACAGTATAGGTTAATGAATAAATGAGGAATAATATAGATAATGATAAATATATTATCAGCCCTCCCACTCATTTTGGTCAGTTAGCTAGGGTACTAATAAGGTAGCCAATCATGAGCCACAATACAAATGCCAGTTAGAAGCTAGATGCAAGGGTTAACTGAATGGAGTATAGTACCGATCCTTGGGGTACCCTACTACTTACATTGGCCCATTTAGATGCCTTACTATTTATGACTACTCTTTCCTTTCTGTCGCCGAGCTAATTTTCTATCCATTTCAACACACCGTCTTGTATTCCATACGCTTTTAGTTTTAGTAGTAAACGTTTGTGTGGAACTTTGTCAAAGGCCTTTTGAAAATCAAGGTATATAATATCTACAGCTTTACTCTCATCATAAAGGTTGAGGATATCGTGGAAGAAGTCTAACAGGTTTGTTAACTCATAAAACTGCGCAGCTATGGTATTTGAAAGTGCCCGCCATGCAAAGGTATTCTGATTCATTTCTTACTAAAATCGTCAATTTACCATACATATAATTAATACTTATCCATATGCCCCTATTTTACTTTTAATATGAACATATGAACATTGGAAAGCAATAAAACAAGTGGTAACAGCAATTGGCTGGTGAAAATCGTATATTATAGCCTCGCGGTCGTAATCTGACCTTGAGCGGTGAGCGAAAACACCCTTCCTCTCTCTTGTCTCAGATGGTACCGAGAGACAAGGGGAGCTCTCAGACTGGCTTGGAGGGTCGGAGATACACTCATCCACCACCCTATCTCTCCCACCCGTCCTCGCATGAAAATACTCGATAAATATCGGGAATAATAGAGAAAATACCTGATAATTGAGGAGGGGGGAAAAAGAGGGGGGGGGGGTAGTGGGGGGGACACATGTGTAGGAGTTGTAGAATGAAATGGAGGGGAATTCTCTCACCTAAACACAAATTGTTTTGTTTTGAGTGTCACTGGGGTGTTTTAAAAGTTTTTTTTTAGGCCGTGGATCTTAAGAGTCTGGCAGCAGTCCAGAGGTTAAGCAGGAACGTTTGTTGTGAAAGCCGTGTTGAGTATCTTTAAGTATGTTATTTTCCTCTAAGTGATTTACGAGTCTGTCTCTTATGAGTGTTTCTAGCATTTTACATACAGCTGAGAATAAAATAATTGGACGATAGTTACTAGGTAAGGATTTTCTGCCTTTTTTTAATATCGTTGTTACGTTGGCAAGCTTCCACTGATCAGGCATAGATCCAGACTGCAAGGATATATTGAATAGCAACGTCAGTGGTTTGGAGAGTTCATCCTTAGCTTCTTTTAGTACTCTGGGTGAGATTGTATCAGGTCCAGGCGATTTATTTACCTTGAGTTTATCTAAACATTGCAATAGTTCTCTCTCCATAATAGTGATATTGCTTAGAACATCAGAAGTATCAATCTGAATCGGCGATGCTGTAGGGATATTATTAAGGTCTTCTGTTGTAATAACTGATGCAAAGAAGGTATTGAAATGTTTACTCATTTTTGCTTCATCTTTAGTGTAATCTTTCTCGTCGACTAACGGTCCAATCGTTGAAGTCACTACTTTCTTCTTCCTGATGTAACTATAAAACTATTTCGAGTTTGTTTTACTTTGATTAGTATCATGTGATTCTAGCGTGTTTTTACTTTGTTTGATTAACTTTTTGGCTTTGCGTCGTAGATATACAAATATCACTTTATTTTCATGGGTATCAGAGATTTTTAATCTATCATGAGCATTCTTTTTAGCAAGCAGACAATCCTCAATGTCTATATTCCACCACTTAGACCTATTATTATGTAATGTTCTTCGTTTGTTTATTGATATACACTCATGTACTGCATTCGAGTAAGTGGAGGTGAAAAATCTCCATGATTGGTTTAGATCATCATTGTTAATCATAGAACTCCATTCGATTTCCTTAAGTATTGCTCTAAGTTTACGGAAGTTTGTTCTCTTGAAATTTGAGAATTTCTCTTTGCTGGTATTGAGTTCGTTCCTATTGAATTTGATATTGAAAGTGATCGTACGATGGTCACTATTACTTAATTCATCACCATCATTCAAATTTTATTCAAATTTTCTATTAATTCTTCTTTTGTTGCAAATACAAGGTCAAGAATGTTATTACCACTGGTCGGCGATCGAACAAATTGATAGAGCGAACTCTCTTGCAAGTTCGCATACAAGTCATGTTCGGAGTGTGAATTAAGAGTATCGCCCCACTTTGGCACAGGTAATTTAAAGTCGCCAAAAATTACGGTATCGTGTGAGTTACGTACATCTGCAATTTGTTCGTACATTTCTCGGTCAGTTTGCACTGATTGATCTGGAGGTCTGTATATTAATGCAAGTATTATTTTTGTTCCTTTATTATTATTTATTAACTCAAGGGATGTGTCGACGTTTACAATCTGGGGTTTTGACAAGAGGATCGGGTTAAGACTTTCTTTGATAAAAAATAAAACGCCACCTCCATTTCTATTAATTCGGCTTTTCTCAAACATTACATAACCGGGAAGTGAATACTCCGCTAAAAAGTCTTTGTCTTCTGTATTGAGCCAAAATTCTGTTATGCCAATTATGTCATAATTTTCTGTAAACACTAGTTCCTCTATATCTGAAAATGTATTGCGTATGCTACGAGCTTTTGCATAGAAAACCTTTAAAGTTGCAGTTTTAGAACTCACGGAACACTCTTTAATCACATTTTTGGTTCTGGTCAGATCTATATTTACGTTCATGGCTGTCCTCGGTCCTCGGTCGTTATCCCTGGCGGTTTTGGATTTGGGTCTTGTTCATGGAGCCTTATCCAAATTCGTGGTGCTTGGCGGATTAGCATTTAATTCCTTCGCAGGTCGCCGTCCTCGCTGTCTTCGGTCCTCCTTCCTGGTTGTCCTGTGTTGAGTCGATTACTTCTCCGAAAATCCTTCACCGCATCATTGAGAAGTCGCCCAAAACGTGTTGCTCCCACCTGCTTCAGATGAACTCCATCGTCCAAAAACAAATAGTCATCATAGTAAATGTTTTCCCAGGTGTCGACGAATCCCACGTTCTCCTTCCTGCAGAGGATGGCTAGGACTGGAGGTACGTACAGTTTATAAGCTCATTAATGAATATTAGAAAGAGAATTGGCGATAGGACAGAGCCCTGAGGAGCACCGGAGTTGATATGTTGAGGAAGTGAACGATGGCTATCTACAACCGCAGCTATAGAACGTCCATACAGGAATTTGGAGATAAAGGAGAGGGAGGAATATAGCACCGGAATCATCCAATGGAGTTTCTAGCGAAAGTTTGGGCGAAGAGTTCAGCTTTGTTAGAGGAAAAAGTGACTGTAGTGCCGTTAGAGTGAAAAAGGGGAAAGAAATGAGAAGAACAATTGTTGGAGACATTTTTCGTTAGATGCCAGAAAGCTTTGGAATAGCTAGAGTTGGATTGTTCAATGAATTTATTATCGATGAAAGAGTGCTTGGCAAGTCGAAGATCAGATTTGGCTTGATTCCGGGCAGGAACATAGGAAGAATGAGATTCTTGAGTTTGAAGGTGTTGGTACCATATGAATGCTTCCTCCTTAGCAGTAGAACAAGCGTGAGTAAATCAAGATTTTTTTGCATTAGTCTGAGAGAAAAAAAATGGAATGTATGCTTCCATACCAGAGAGGATCACCTCGGTAAAGCGTTCAGCACTCTCCAAGGGTTCCTGGCCATGGAAGCAAAAATAATTCCATGGGAAATCAAAGAAGAACTGCCGGAGATTCTCCCAGTCGGCAGTGTCAAAATGCCACAAGTGCCACCAGGTGGGAGGGTCGGGTGGGCGTACTGGAGAGATAGGACAGGTGACAGAGATAAGTTTATTGTCGATGTAGCCCAAAGGAGAGAAAACATTTACAGTAAATTGCTGAATGTAAGGAATAAAGCGCCAGCAAACATAGTTAAATTGGGTATGGGAGGGAGAAGAGAAGTAGTAGAGGAAGACGTGGGGATCAGAAGGTCAGAAGTGTGTGAAGCCATGAAAAGAGTGAAGTTGGGGAAAGCACCAGGAATAGATGGAGTGTGTGGGGAAATGCTGAGGTATGGTGGGGAGATAGTGATCGCAAATATGCAAACTAGCATGGGAGAAGGAGAGTGCACCTGATGACTGGAAGACATTCATAATAGTCCCCCTATATAATGGTAAAGGGGAAAGAGGAGTGTGTGGTACTGGTAACCAAGAAGGAATATATCTTCTAAACGTAGTAGGGAAGATGTACAGTAGGGTTGTGATTGAGAGAGTGAGAGCGAGAACTGATATATGGATAGGTGACGAGCAGTGCGGTTTTAGGAAGGGAAGAGGATGTGTATATCAGATTTTTACACTAAAATGTGTTGTGGAGAAGCAACAAAAGCTGTATGTTGCCTTTATTGCCTTGGAGAAGGCCCATGACAGAGTGGATAGGGAAGGTATGTGGAAAGTACTTAGACTATACAGAGTAGATGGTAAGTTGCTGAAAGCAGTGAAGAGCATGTATGAGGGTGCAAAGGCAGCAGTACGTGTTGAGAATGAGTAGAGCGAGTTCTTTGATCTGAATGTTTGGTTGAAACAGGGGTGTGTGATGTCCCTGTGGTTGTTTAATGTATATATGGATGGAGTCCTGAAAGAAATACAAGGAAGAGCAGTGAATGTTGGTGTATTGCTGATAAGGGAGGGAAACGAGTGGAAGCTACCTGTACTGCTGTTTGCTAATGATACAGTTCTGATGAGTGTTAATGAAGGGGAGTTGCAAGGTCTGGTAAATAAGTTTGAAACAGTGTGTGAAAAATGGAATCTGAAGGTAAATGTGGGGAAGAGCAAGGTTATGGTCTTCTAAAGGGGTGAAGTCAGGCTATGGAGATTGTTAGCTCATTTAAGTATCTGGGCTGTGTACAGATGGGAGTATGGATGAAGAAGTGCGGAAGAAGGTGCAACAGGGGAAGAGGGTTGTAGAAACGGTGAAAGCAGTAACAAGAAATAGGGTGGACAGCATGGAAGTGAAGTAGTCCTTGCATGACAATGTAGTAATCCCGACATTGACTTTCGGTAGCGTAGCATGGACGTTGGTGGAGAGACTCAGACCAAGAGTGAGAGGGGTGGAAATGAGTTACTTGAGTAGTGCATGCAGAGTTACATGGAGGTATAGACAGACGAATGAGAAAGTAAGAGGGAGGTGTGGTGTGGAGGTAGAGTGCTGGAAAGTGTGAAAAGGAGGTATAGACAGACGAATGAGGAAGTAAGAGGGAGGTGTGGTGTGGAGGTAGATGTGTTGGAAAGTTTGAAAAGGAACACTTTGAGATGGTTCGGCCATATGGAACGTACAGGAAGCAAGAGAATGACTAAGAGGGTGTACGAGAGCGAGGTGGAAGGACAGAGAGGTAGAGGTAAACCGAATGAGAGGTGGAAGGATGGAGTGAAGAAATTTATGAATGAAGGCGGTGCTGGTTGGTAGGGGTCCGTCGACTGACTGGGGACAGAGGTGCATATGGGTGTTTCGTTCGTGGCCACCCCTTCGGACATCACGGCGTCAAGGACATATATATGTATATATATATTAAGTATTGCAATTTTTGCCAGCCGTATATCTTCAAAAATCATGTTTTCGTTCATTAAACAAAATAAAACAAAAATCTACGTGTATTACGAACTCCAACAAACTGTGAACAGCAATTTGCCAATACATTATTGGAAAGACAAACAATCAGCAACGCCTGACCTGCCTAGTGCTGTGTTCCCTGCTCCCCAGAGGCTTCCATTGGGCTACTGGCAGGGGAAGAAGACAGGGTCTTCGCCGTGAGTCTCGCAAAAACACCTGGAGGCGGAAAAGGGAAAAGGACTTTTAAAGTCCCTATATATACTCAGTTTCCATTTTTTACTCAGCCTTGTCCTTTCCCTGTTAATTGTACCAGCTTGCTAATGTAGATAAACTAAAAGAATAGTAAAACACCACATGGCAATAGAATATATAAATTAATATATATATATATATATATATATATATATATATATATATATATATAGAGAGGTACATAAATTTGGCTGAATGAGCCCCACAGTTAATCAATCTTATATACAGTACAGTATTTTATTTGTATGTTACTTACGATTACAGTTTAAATTTAAGTAATTAATATTTTTTCTAAAATGTATCAAACTAAGTGTTTGCTTGGAGTGTATTAAAACTATATATATATATGGGCGGGTGCCCAACCCCAAAAGGGGTTGAAATAGGGGAGCTATCCCCCCACCAAAGGCGGCTTTCTAGGGCCTTTCCTAGCTGATACTGAGAGGATTGGGTTCTAGTCATGTGGTGATGGGATGGTCTATCAGAGTGAGAACTGAGCGATCTCTGCCATGCCCATAGCTTACTCTGACTGTTCCTTTTACTTATATATTTTCTAGATCTCAAGTAACGGCGTCTCTTCCGTGGATTGACATCCCAATCTACCAAGATTGGAAGCCAAAGAGTCACATTTTTCCTTTGCCCCTCAATTTTCTCTTCATAATTGCTGAGGGGCACAGGGCCCTTGGTGGGTCTTTGGTTTCCCGGGCGTTTCCGCACCCTTCTCCGCTCCCCGCCATGGAGTGGCTTCGGTTACCCAGGCTTTATTGTGGTCGGCAGGGAGGGTTCTGTGGGGGTGCTCAGTTATGGCCTTGGCCTTGCTCGGGGCCTTGGGGCTGTTCGGCCAGGCAGCTTGGGGAACAACAACAACAACTATATAAGTGGGCCTGTCTCGGAGGTCAATTAAATGCAGCCGTTCAGTAAAGAAGGTTCACACTATAGGGTATTCAATAGCGCCATGCCGATGATGCTTGCAAAAAGGATAGAATTTGATCCATAAGTTATTAAGTTCAACCAACTCTTAAGCTCATTGCCATTGTTCTTGTCCTCTATTTAGTTCACGCTTCAAGATCACAATAATATTTGATTGGAGGAAAAACATACGCAACCGATGATGGTAAAAATCCTTTCCCACCTCCCAGTATAGCGCCAAACACTGTGAACTACTACTACTACCGACTGTGGGTCGGGGAGAGAGAGAGAGTCCATGCTAATTAAGTATGCATGGCAACGCCTAAGATATTCTTGTTCTATTTGCCGAGACCTTTGTTAAAAATCATGGTGTTAGCCAAAAAATTCCGACAATATTACACAAAATACATTAATGTTATATAATTCCCTCGTATGGTGACCTGAGGAAATTACCATAACAACGCAATACTTACTGGACAAATGTTTTTTGTATAGCTAATTATTAAATTTTCCAGTTAATGTTAGTCAAATGTATTGGCATTTTAGGATTATTCCGGGGGTATGAAGACTAAATGTAAAATATATTTTCTATTTCAACAACAATCACAACATACTGTATATCAATAATAATAATAATACAAGACTATTAACCCGTACAGCCCCAGCGACGCGCCTGACGCGTCGGCGATGTATGTAACGCACAGCCCCAGAGACGCGCCTGGCGCGTCGCCCCAATTGCGCCGACCGTGACCTCAGGTGTAGCCACTCAAGAGGGCTCAGATTTGTATGGGAACTGTGTACGTATCCCACGCACCCGTGCCGATGGTTGAAAACTCTCAAAGTCCACGTGCGTGCGCGCGAGCACGCAATAACCTGGTTTTTTGGGATAATTGCCTTCAATTTTTTACTCTTATAAAATCCGTTTTCGGGGGCTCTGTAGGACCATTTTTTAAGCTTTTTGAGCGGTTTTTCGTGGTTTTTCCTTCATTCCTAACCCATTCGCTATTGTTTCTGGAATAAAACCATTTTTTGAAAACCGGCCGGGTTCTGGTGCGCAAACATTACAAAACTAGCCGGGGCTCCACGGGTTAATAACATAGAATGTTACCCCAATATGAATTGTCTACTGCAGTGAATTTACACTTCATTTGAATTTTGGCGATGTACTAAATCAAAGTTCATTATAAAGACTCTTTTAGTTGCATGCATAGCGAACCACTCCTTCCCATATTACTAGAATGCAAAACATTTGATAAATTTTGGTATTTACTGAATAAAACAGACTATGGTGTCATTGACTGATTACAGAAAACAGCAAACACAAGTATTGTAACAGCCATGGCCAAGTGACAACAAATACTTAGAAAGAGTCTATGTGACCGCACTTATTATCAGGCATGCATAATCACAGCAACTGCCTGGCAAAATGAGTAAGGGAACACAAACATTACTACTAGAAAATGCAAACAATATTACTAGAGAACGCAAGCATTACTACTAGAGAACACAAACATTAATACTAGAGAACACACACATTGATACTAGAGAACACAAGCATTACTGCTAGAGAACACAACCATTACTACTAGAGAACACAACCATTACTACTAGATAACACAACCATTACTACTAGAGAACGCAACCATTACTACTAGAGAACACATCCATTACTACTAGATAACACAACCATTACTACTAGAGAATGCAAGCATTACTACTAGAGAACACAAACATTAATACTAGAGAACACACACATTGATACTAGAGAACACAAGCATTACTGCTAGAGAACACAACCATTACTACTAGAGAACACAACCATTACTACTAGATAACACAACCATTACTACTAGAGAACGCAACCATTACTACTAGAGAACACAACCATTACTACTAGATAACACAACCATTACTACTAGAGAATGCAAGCATTACTACTAGAGAACACAAATATTACTACTAGAGAACACAAGCATTATTACTAGAGAATAGAAGCATTACTAATAGAGAATACAAGCATTACTAATAGAGAATACAAGCATTACTACTAGAGAACACAAACATTGATACTAGAGAACACAAGCATTACTACTAGAGAACACAAACATTACTACTAGAGAATGCAAGCATTACTACTAGAGAACATAAGCATTACTACTAGAGAACACAAACATTGATACTAGAAAACACAAGCATTACTACTAGAGAACACAAACATTACTACTAGAGAACACTAGTATTACTACTAGAGAACTCAAGCATTACTACTAGACAATGCTAGCATTACTACTAGAACACAACCATTACTACTAGAGAACACAAACAATACTACTAGAGAACACAAGCATTACTACTAGAGAACACAAGCATTACTACTAGATAACACAAGCATTACTACTAGAGAACACAAGTATTACTACTAGAGAACACAAGTATTACTGCTAGAGAACACAAGCATTACTACTAGAGAACACAAGTATTACTACTAGAGAACACAAGTATTACTACTAGAGAACACAAACAATACTACTAGAGAACACAAGCATTACTACTAGAGAACACAAGCATTACTACTAGAGAACACAAGCATTACTACTAGAGAACACAAGTATTACTACTAGAGAACACAAGTATTACTACTAGAGAACACAAGTATTACTACTAGAGAACACAAGTATTACTACTAGAGAACATAAGCATTACTACTAGAGAACAAGTATTACTACTAGAGAACACAAGTATTACTACTAGAGAACACAAGTTTTACGACTAGAGAACACAAGTATTACTGAAGTGACGGGGTTGGATAGAACGGGGTTGGGAAACACCTGTAGGATTGCCAGCCTACAGGTGAGTAGGAAGGACAAACAAAGAAATAAACAAGCAAGACACCACTCCATACCAGCCCCCCATGATGAGGAGAAACAAGAAACAGAGGAGTACCCCGCTTTACCTGGGCATTCCCGTTTTCTGTCTCCCAAGGACGGTCACCTAGGTCAGTCACCCTTATTAACCCCTTGAAGCTCTGACGCGTTTTAGCAGTTTATTTTGGCTACCATTAGACAATTGTATGCAGCTTAGGAAGCATCTGTGGGTATTAAAAGGGTAAAGGCTATCTCAATCAACCCACTGACTTCTACCCTTCCTAATCTGAATAAAATCGTCTAATAATTACCAGAAAACAGAACAGAAATGCGTATGGGAGCTTGAAAGGGTTAAAGAATGGAAAGGTCAGCCAATCACCATCCAGGTTTCAAACCCTCCCCACCAATCACCAACCTTCCTTGCACCAGCAGCCAGATTTGCGGTACACAGAACAAATATTTATGCAAATGCCACATTAAAGGCCTGAGTGTTACCGACATAAGTGGGGACATTAGAATCTACAATACAAGATGGTCACAAAGAACCCTGGACCAAACCAGAACCCTAGAGGAAACCAGATTTATTTCCAGATTCACAAATAACACCCAATTATAATAAAATCACTAGAACTGCTATTATATCCTTCCTAGACTTAGTAACTCCCCCCGGAGTATTAAATTAAATACTTTAGATGATTAGGTACCTTCTGATAACCACCATGTATTTGTAAGTTAAGTATTTACTTCATTATTAATGTCACAACGATTTCACTATATCCCTTTAACATTGAATTGCTCTAAGTTGAAGCTCAGAAAATATCCGAACATATTCTCAACGAAATTGTTGAGAAAGCACGCACTTCCACCTCGGTAATGATTTTAAGTCTGAAAAGTCTGGAGTATCTAACTAAAAGTGGCAACTGCATTCCCCTTCCCCTCGAGCCTACAACGAGCCCCGTTGTGTGCCTCTTGACGTCTGGACGTGGGATTTCTGACGGTGCGAAGCAGCCCTGAAGTCTGGCCAGGCGAACTTAAGCTCTTCGTCGGCCAGAACTTGTTTTCGAACCTCAACCCCCCCCCCCCCCCCCCTCTAAGTGTCTCTGAGTATCTTACGTGGTTATTATTGATGTGAAGGTAAGGTAAAATATGTGAATATTCATGGTTAATCTCTGTGCTTGATCTGTGCCTAAGATCCTTCATTTATTGCGTATGCATTTATCCTGTAGTAACCAGATTAAGCCTTGTGTAGATCTGTGCCCAAGAGCTAGTGTTAATTTCTCTACTAAACTCATAATCCACATTCATTCTACGCATACGTTACATAATAGTGTAAATTCATAATCAAGCCGAATACTCACAGATTTTCCTTGTGTATGTCCATTCTATTTTATGTGTGTACCAAGTTGAAGCCGAAGTGTATACTGTGAATGAATTCCCTTCTAAGACCTTCACTTTTACCTAGAACTTACGCTTAATTTCATACCTATTTTTGACCTAAGTCTACCCCCCCTCCCCCCCTATTACGCCTGAATTTGATGTGCGTTAATAGTGTACTTTGTGAATAACGTATAAATTTATTCTCTTATGAAATAGATAATTTCGATCCTGCTCGTCTAGGAATTCTAGTTTCTGTTTAGATCTATTGTCTAATTATTCATCAACATGCCATATTTACCTTGTAGTCTTATTGTTACTACTCGTATACGCTAATTTATTGGCGCGTTCTCTAATTATACTGTAATCAAACTCTTGCCTGATTCAGTTAGGTTAATTCCAACCTTCGAGAATAGTTCAGTAGATGTAAATCATTAACTCGGACTTCCTCGACTCAACTCGTGAGATTATCTTTGCATATAAGAAGTCATTAATCGTGTATTCATGAGAGAAAGTCTCGCCTGGTAATTTAAGTATACCATTAATAGTAATATAATTCACTTCCCCTCCCCTTTGAAGTTCATTACATTTCCCCCCTTCATCAGAATAATATCGCACTAACTATATTTACTATTTTGATCATCGCAGTCAAACATATGACCTGAGCGACCTACCTAGCCAAAAATAATCCTTGTTCGGGAGCCCTTTAAATCTCCCCCCTTCACTCCCCCCCCCCCCCCCAACCGCGAGCGAGCCTCTTCCCCGCACCCCCTCATTCCCTTTCCCTTTTGCTCTGCACAGCAATAGACTTTGTTCAACCTTCCTGAAACTTGCTCAGAATAATTCACAGTAGATACTCGACTCTTATATATATTATTAGCAAGGGTTTTATCCATGTGTATGTTTGTCTGATTAGTATTGCATACTTCCATCATAATATTATTCCTTGATATATAAACATTGTGTGTCATTGCCCGATCTTAGAGTGTGATACCCATTAGTATTTGATCACTGACTATTCCTTATAATAGTACGGTAATCATCTCTCCACACTGTCGGCCTATTTACCTGTGTAAAGTACCTGTCATATTGTGTATGTCAATGCCCCTACATTCCTTGTTATTCCCTCATAATAGTCAAGGAGTTTTTCACCATACATATATGTCCATTGAATAAAGAAGAGTGTATGCTTGCCAGTGTGTATTTATTGTGTCATCTGATTGAGTACCTAATTTGTGAATAAGAACGTGATCGAAGTGACCCTGTTGAGAGAATATCGAGTCTAAAAGTCCATAGTTGGATTTGAGTAAAGACCCAGAACTAAGCTAGGTTGTATTATAACCAGGCATAACAATTACTAGTAAAGAACATAAGTATTACTACTAGAGAACACAAATATTACTACTAGAGAACACACGTATTACTATAATTATTATTATTATTATTATTATATGAGATGCCGAAGTCTCCAACCAGGGAGCAGAAACACCAGCAAGATGAATCCAAACAAAACACCCGGAGGCACTAGAGAGAGACTACGGCAACTTAAGAAAAAAAAAAAAAAACACATATACTGTATATATAATATATACATATATTAAACACAGATAAAATGAATAATAACATATTATGCAGTGGAGGATATCAAGTATACATATAATACAATAAAATATAATAAAATAAGCTTAAACATTTGAATTAATGCTGCAAAAAAACATTAACTCTAGACTTTAAAAAAGGAGATATGAGCTGAATTGACAAGCTCAATTGGCAACTTATTTTACAAGTCAGCCATGGCCGGCACAAAACTCCGTGAAAACTGTGTAGTAGAAAAATTAACACGGCTCATGGCAAGATCATCAAGATTGCTTGTGAATCTAGTTGCACGAGCCCGGAAGTAGGGCCCAGGCAGAACCCCATGAAAGAAAACTTTAAATACAAGACTAAGGGCACCAACTTTACGTCGATGACACAGATCAAGAGACAAATGAGGTAGAATAAAACTGATATAATTTAGTGACCTGTCAAGCAACTTGAGATGGCAGTCAGCTGCTGACAACCAGACAGGTGAGCAGCACTCGAATTGTGGCAAAATAAAAGCATAAAAAGACTTGATAACTGTGGCGTCACAAGCAAATGTTTTATAAACCTTGCGAAGCAGACCAATTTTTTGGGAAATGGAAAAGGAGAAAGAACGAATATGCTTTCAAAAGTAAGTTTGGGTTCCAGAGTAACTCCTAACAAATGCAGAGTATCCACATTCTCAATTTGCTCGCCAGAAACTTGTAGATAAGGATGGGGAGGATCCAAGGTACGAGATCTGCTGATAATATTGGAGTGGGTTTTACTAGCATTAAGTTTCACACCCCAAAGTTCACACCATGATGTAATTTTGGCTAAATCCCTATTCAGAGCAGTAGCAATTACGTGTCGATCAATTGGTGATGGAATTGATGCATATAAAGTTGTATCATCGGCATAGGAGATTAGTTTATTTTCAAGCTCGGAACACAGGTCAGCAGTAAAAATAATAAAAAGCAAAGGTCCAAGGACACTGCCTTGTGGAACGCCAGAGACAACAGGAACAGAAGGGGAATGACACCCATCAATGACCACAGACTGAGATCTTTTCGTCAAAAAATCTTCAAAGATCCTTAAAATATTGCCACCAATACCGATGAGCTGTAACTTATACAGAAGTGCTTTATGGTTCACTAAGTCAAAAGCAGTACTAAAGTCAATAGCCACGACACCAGACTCATGTCCCTGGTCCAATGAAGATTGCAATTCATGGGTGAGTGTCAGAAGCGCATCACATGTACCCAGTCCCTTACGAAAACCAAACTGTGAGTTTGGTAGCAAATTATGACTATTACAATAACAGGAAAGGCGTCTGGACAAAAGCCTCTCATAGAGCTTGGATAGGATAGGCGTAATGGAGATAGGGCGATAGTCATTAGGAGATGATGAGGGAGTATTTCCCTTTGGAATAGGAGTGATACTAGCCTTACGCCAGCAAAGAGGAAAACTACCTGATTTCAAAAGCAACACACACCACGGCCATTTTAAGTGCCAAGACCACTGCAACCTTTTTAAAAAAGAGAGTGAAAAACCCATCCGGGTGTGTGCTACCATAGGTATCACGATCCAGCAAGTACCTTTTCAGTTCAGCTGATTTGAATGCCATTGAATTGAGGTTAGGTCTAGGGAAATATGTCAATGGCAAAGACAATTCCTGATTATTCTGCTTATTAATACAAATATTAGATAGAATATTGGCCTTCGATAATGGATCAAAAAGAGATGGAGCCATCAGAGAACACAAGTATTACTACTAGAGAACACAAGTATTACGACTAGAGAACGCAAGTATTACTACTAGAGAACACAAGCATTACTATTAGACCTAACCAAGTGACAACAACTGTCAGGCTTCAACAATGTGTAGTATTTCAATAAAGGCCGCCACGGGAGCCCTGATTGTGGAGAGACAGGCGCCGGAGTGACCGAGAGACACAAACAGACATCATTAGAGTTATTGGAATACCAGGAGAGTGGGACGTTGATGATGTTGATGCTCCGGTGATGTGATTAAAGGGGGATGGGGCATATATATGATTGTTTATCAGTCTCTATATATATTTTCTTTAGTTTCGTCCCTAGACCTTCATCAAGCTTAAAAATACACCCCCTTGACCTCCTTTCAAGATAAATTTGTAAATTTTTCGATAGAAAAAGGTCTCGACCGTATATATATATATATATATATATATATATATATATATACTGTATATGTATATATATATAATATATATATATATATATATATATATATATATATATATATATATATATATTGTGCATGGTTCTAATCCAACTCGTTTGATGCTTTGTTCTCATAAGTTCCTTATTTGGGTAACTTAGAATATAATCCTGCCCGACAGGAACATAGCTGTCATTGATATATCACTAGATCACTCAAATCACACCCAAAGACAATAAATACACACGATATGGGTCACAAGTTTTATTTCTGTTTTGCTAGATACAAGATGGGGCACATTAGGTACTTAGCTATAGAGCGTAAGACCAACGGCTATATTAGGTGACTGGGAGTAAGTTAAATATGTTTTATTTATTCACGAATATTGGCGTTAACAACAAAACATCAAAATCAACATATACAATAATACATAAAATAATTATGACAATATCTCAAATACAGCTAAGTATGCAAAGAGAGGAATCACGTTGTCGGGAATAGGGTAATGATCCCGACAGTTTTAGGTCCAATAGGACATTTGAATTTGGCGGTATCGTATCGCATGTACGATTTCGGCTGGTTCTTTGTGTATTGTAGTTTATTCTTAAGTATAGGTTAAATATTAACTCTAATGTATAAATATCTACATCAGCTCTAGATGTATCATGAAACCAAGTTATGGGTTATAATTATTATGAGCCGGCAGCCATATGTAATTTCGCGAAGCGATCGAACGCCGGCCCTTCAGTCTCTCAATCAACACCATACAGCCAACCCCCCCCCACCCCCACCCCCCGGCTCTGACTCAACCCACAGTTAACCATGTGCTACAAATATTAATCTATAACAACAGTCCTACATCACCAGTCCTCTAGAGTCTAAGCTAAGTTCATTGTATCGATATTGTATTATGTGAACATTCCTACATGTCATGCAATTGAATTAGCCGTGTGTGGGGGACTGGATTACACCCATCGAATACCTCGTTGGTAATTATATTATAACTATTTGTTGGGATATTTCATGTACCAGTGATATGCAATTTAACCTCTTTATCTAAATTCCCGACACACGTAGCGTAAATATGGGCAACTGATATCGCAGAGACAAACAAAGGAGTACAAGGGAGTACAAAGCAAATCAAGCAACACCAGGTCTAGTGACCCCTCTAGGCTGCTTGTCCTCCAAAAACACTGTGGATCAAATGTCCAAACAGTGGCTTAGAGTGGGTAAGGGAACATTGGAAAGGGAACTACTGCCCTGGAACTAATGTCCGTGGCAGGATTAGGAAGTTAGTAGGGGACAGATGGGTTAGTAACTGAGGGGGGAATAAAATAAAATTATTCATTTACAAACGCAGTCAGCTATTATAGTCATCACTACTACGCTTACCATCACCACTACTACTCTCATTATCACTACTACTGTCATCATCACTACAACTTTCACCAAAATGACTACTACTCACCATCATCACTACTACTGTCACCATCATCACTAATGTCATCATTATCACTACAACTATCATCATTAATTGTCACCATCATCACTACTACTAGTATTGTCACCATCATATCTATTACTGTCATCATCATCTCTACCATCATCATCACTGCTGTCATCATCACTACAACTACAACCATCATCACTACTATTATCACCATTATAAATTTATCACTACAATTACCATCACCAATATTATCACCATTATCACTACAATTATCATCATCCCCACTATTACTACCATCACTTCTAATGTCAACTAAACTAACTTAACCTAACAAATGCAGGGCGAGATGTTTTTGCCCCCAGAACAAAGGCATTCTGTGTGCGAACGCCATCATAGCAGGGGGGGAGGGGGTTCTGGGGAGGGCCCCCCGGGTGGGGGGGAACCATAATTTGGATCTAAAATCATAACTATTGCACAAATTAAAAAAATCTGTATTGACTGACGTTCGCATTCACCCAACAAATGCTTGTGTGAAATTTGGTAAAAATCCGTCCAACGGTCTAGGAGTTTCGGGACAGACGGACGACGACGACAGAATTTTTTTTCCAGTGGTACCCACTATACGGGGGGGGGGGGGGGGCGATACCAAACTCTGCTTATGCAGAGTAGGGGCAGAGTAGGTACAGGGTGTGGGGTGGGGGTCCTGAAGGGGGGGAACCATTTTTTGGACCTAAGATCATAACTATTGCATAAATTCAAAAATATTTTTTAAATTACCTTTTAATTCACGCACCACCGAAGGTTCGTGTGAAGTTTGGTGAAAATCCGTCAAACGGTCTAGGAGGAGTTCTCGGACGGACAGACAGACAGTCAGACATTTCGGTTTGCATGTACAGTTGGTCAAGGATGAAAGTATACAGTTTTTCGTCTGCTATAGCCACACATAGTTTGTCATGTTGGCAGCCCTGGTAGCCATATCTCAGAGCCCGCCCACCTTATACAGGGTGTTTAAAAACGTGTTCCTGGACTTAGTTGTCAGACGGAAATATGAATATATTGCTCTATAATCTTTGACGTGAATATCACTTCGGAGATATTGAACACTTAATGTTATTGATAGATATACAAGAAATGCGAGAGTGAAAACAAAAATCAAAACGTCCACCTATATACGATATTTCAGTGGAATACAGGTCCATTTTCACACGTGGTAATATGTGGCTAATAATGTAGGGTATGGTGATATCAATGTTGCAGTTGGTTTGCAGGTGTTCTGCTGATAAAAATAAAAATAATAATAATAAATAAATAAATAAATAAAAATCACAAATAAAGCCTCATTTTGTTTCGAGGACTGACTCATAAAGCAATGGCGCTCGCAAGATGAGTACAATTGCTGGGTCATTACCCTATTGACCACACAGGCTTCCTTACGTCCACGTTTAGGAATTAGATTTTTGTGTATCTAAAGTAGACGAATATGGAGTGGCTATAAAAGATATTACGATATACACTTAACATTATAACATTCATAATAAATAATGAGTAGAAAGAGGAATCTAATAATACTTGTTAATTAATAAGTAGGTAAATATTGATATTTCACTTTCATCCCCAAGACTGGATTATATGTGATCCAAAGGGCAATGAAACTGAGGCGAGCGCCGCGGCTACGCGCTGTTCCAGCGTATGCCCCCAGCTTTGTTTTGCTATCTCCATAACAGTATTTAGTCACCCTGAAGGTTTATGAATAATTCTCTAACTTTTGATATTTATGGAAACGCTTTTTCAAAGCACTCCGTATATTAATTAATGTATCAATATAATAAACCCCATGTGTGTTGGGATGGTTTGGGCTAGTGGAAAGGCTGTCATGTCTGCCAACATGACAAACCATGTGTGGCTATAGCAGACGAAAAACTGTATACTTTCATCCTTGACCAACTGTTCCACTATACGGGGGCCGATACCACTCTGCTTACGCAGAGTTGATAATTTTGCAACCGTTTCCCCACGTGTAATTAGATTGGTCCACAGTGAAGTACTTACTACAGTTCACATTGTCGATGCCTTTGATGATTTTGACCACTTTAATTAAGTCGCCTCTTAATCTGCACTGTGTTAAAGGAAATAGATTTAATTCTCTAAGACGCTCCTCGTATGGTTTGTTCTTTAGGCTAGGTATCATTTTGGTAACTCTACGTTGAACTCGTTCTAGCTAGTCTATATTTTTTTTAGTAATAAGGGCACCAGGATTGAACGCAGTATTCCAGAAGAGGGCGGACTAAGAAATTGTAAAGGGTTAGGATAACTTCTTTGGATATATGCTCAAATGACCTGCCAATAAAGCCAATTATTTTGTCTGCTTTCTCAACACATTCTGAACATTGTTGACTCGGTTTTAGGTTACTCGATATTTTTACTCCCAGATCGGTTTCTCTGTTTACATTAAGCTGAGTGCCATTCATCGAATAGTTTGCTCTCTCATTTCGGTATTGTTACGTCCTGGGATATATAAACACTGGGCTCTTTCTATTGGACTAGGTATGCGGCAAAAAGCAACAACGGAAAACGCTAGATCCCACCCTTATCTATAAACCCAGGCAACAAACCACCCTAAACCGTCAAGAGTCCTGCCTGGACAACAAGGTATCCTATGACTCGGTTACAGGGTGCACGCACTATAGACTGCTGATAGTCAAGCAGGCTATATAAAAGATCACACAATTAAGTTGACTTAAAGCTTCAAGGAAAAGATAGATAACGGAATTAAATTGCAGAAACAATTTAATAACAACTAGAAGAAAGTACATTTAACGTTACGTTAATTAATACAACTAATCACCCCTGCGTGAAAGAAGGTGAAAGCAAACAGTCCTCAAAACATCGTACAGGTAGACAAGATGCAAGTTTCTAAACTGCATGCAGCTACTGTAGGATCTGATGCTTAGCAAAGAAAGTAAGTTACGGATTTAGAGAACTCTTAACTCATAAGCAGGAATAAATACTAGTGATAGGCCATACAGTGTATAATGGCATAGGTATAATTAAATAAAGGCAGCAACTCGCAACATAACCACATACAGGTGTGCTTCTCACTCTTAGTCAGGCAAGCCTGCTCGGACAGAGTCTCTAAGCCACACCCTGACTCACAATGCTCACAAAGACGGTAAACTGTGGCACAATAACAAGCATACAGATATAATAAACCGCTAGCTGTTAATCTGCCAGGTGGCAGAGGTCTAGCCGGAAGGATATAGGCTTCGGATACTCGGGCTGAGCCACCTGCTCTAGCCTAGGGACGTTCCCAAGTCTGTGCGCCAAATTACTCTAATTGAAAGGGTGCTCTCTTGAGAGACTCCGATCCCAAGTATCTGACTCTCTCCTGGCGACCCTAGAACAAACGCAAGACGTGCTAGCGCAGTGCTGAGTGGACTAGGCAAGGGCCCTCACACAATACAACACTAGACACACAGGCACACAGACAAGAAAATGCCCCCAGACTCCCACGGGTATCCTAGTAAAGTCGTGCAGGTCCACAGGACTCGCACCAGCAGACTTTACTTAAAGGATCACAAAAGCCTCCCCTCCGGTCTAGCCCCTGCTCACCTGCCACAAGAACACACTAGCAAGCATGAAACCACCAAATAGGAGACAACAAAAAAGCTTCCTAGGTCTCATTAACAATTATATCTCTGCATAAGGCCCAAAATCCTATCTAGTTATCTGAGAGCTCGTCATTAATACAATGATAGATATAAGGTCTATCAAGGGGATGGTGTAATTAAATAGACTGGTGAAGTAGTGAAAGGAAGGTATACAAAGTAAGAGATAAAGTTTCTAAGTGGGGTTGAGAGGGATAGATATCAAGGGGGTCCGAAGGGTACGACAGTGAGGTGAGCTCTGAGGAGAATAGCTCCTCTGGACCCCTCCAGGATCCCACACAAAGGTACGGTGGTCAGCCAATCACAGGCCGCTACGTCAGCAGCCCTGCAGAAGGCGCCAGGAAACACCAGCCAATCAACCCGAGAAAAGGCCACGCGGGCGAGCAACTCCTCCGGGAGGAGGAGGAGGAAAAGCAACAGACACCTCCCCCACCCTGCTCGCTCGCTCTCTCTCTCCCGCTCGTCTCCTCCCACTCTCACTAGACTTACATCTTATATATAATAATGAAACAATCAACTATCGAGAATAAAATATACTAAGATGTGTTGGTTAAGAATAAGGGCAGCTTCAAGCTGTGAAACAACATAAGAATATCCCAGACATTAGTTACATTGTCGTAGGATATATACTAAGGAAAAGCCGGCCAGCCGGTTTCTAAACGGCTGGGCAGCCGACACTCGCGCATGCCCGCACGTGGCTACTATGCAGGAGCGTCACACCCCCCCCAAGATATAAGACACTTGATTAAGTTCTTCATATCTAACAGAAAGCTTCTCATAGCACCACTCACTGTTGCGACACAAGGCACTATATATAAAAAAATAAAGACTGTTGCACTCCACCGAGCAAGTTCAACTAACTTAGCGACAATAAGCGAAAACATTCAACTTAGATACTGCTACAACATCTTATATAAAATACTACACGTTATAAAAATAAAGAGTTTTTATAAGGTTTTTGCTTTTTTAATTTGTTTTTTTTTGGCTGAACTACAGTGACAGCCTATTTTCCTCCACCCTCAACACACACTGACTGAACGGCGAGGGTTCTCCTGCAAACATACCCTCCCGTGACAACCAATCATCCAAAACATTATCAGTGCCCTTAGCATGCCACACATCCAACTTGTGTCCCGGCAGCAAAACAACACCTGGCACTGATAAACTGCCCAGTTCATCACAAGACTGGCATTTCTCTTCGCTCTTTCCGGCAACGGGGCCTGCCAATAACCTTTCACTAGTTCTACCTTCGTGATAGGCGATGCAGCCCCGAGGCGGTCTATGGTGTCGTCAACTCTCGATAAGGTATAGGCGTCTGTCAGGGATAATGCACACACACTCTCGCAATCAACACACTCACTGATCTTGCCACTTAACACCGGTTGCAAAGTTACAGGCAACGACCACTCACGACATTCCTTATCCCTCAGACCCTTCGTCAACATGTAATCCAGCTCTGCTTGCACCACAGGCTGTCGAGCAGGATTTATATGGTAGGGAATTAAACTGAGCCTTGCACTATCTCCAGCCTGCATGTCGGATTCTACCCCGCACATCAGGCCTGGAGAAGCAACACACATGCGGATGCACTGCCACAGCCTAGTATACAACTTATCTCGCAGAATAACAATCCTAGTGCCCTTCCACAACCCAGCCGAGACCGCAGCTTCTAACCTGTAGTCTCCCTCCTTCTTTACCTTCGTCCTTAGAACAGCCAGGTCATGAGAGGGACAATCAGTACCACCTGTGCAGTCACTCCCATAGTTCATTATTGCTAAGGCTTCCCCGCCGATACCGTACATGCGCACCCCCGCATTCCTTGTGACGACATCTGCCTGCGCAGCATCACCGCTTTTAGCGACATGGCCAGATACAGTCGGTCTATGGTTGGGCTGTTGCATTAGACTAGAGCAGCATTGGGAGGCTAGGCGACGACCGGGCACAGCCACTCCACAGCCAACCTCACCAATCTGCTCAATGTCCTCCTTTTGACCACCACCCTTGGCAGCCATGGGTCGACACTGACCTGGCAACCATGCCAAAGCCTCGTTGCCCACCTTGAACCACCAAAACAACGAGGCAAACGGTCTTTCAACATTCACGTGACCTGCCCGCGGAACATCTTGCACCGCCCGAGTCGTGAGACTCAGGGGCTCGGCACGACCAGTGGGGTATGAACCGAGCTGGTGCTGGAGCGCTGCACACTGCTGTTCAGGCAGGTGCTCTAGCGCTTCCACAGCCACCAGACTCGTGACCCCGCCCACTGCTCCGCCGAGACATGACAATCCCTACTCTCCTCCACCTGTGCCCTACTGCCCCACTCTCCTTCTCCAGCTTGGCCGCGGCAGACCAACGCAGGGACAGTAGGCTGCTCAGGTGGTTGCCTCACAAACTCCTCCAACAGGTTCACATGACATGTTTCCCCGTCCTCGTGTTTGATCTCGACAGCACCATTACCACACTTCTGAACTTCCGGATCCTCCAACTGCAGTTTACAAATATCTGAGGGAACCAACCTGTCTAGATGCTTCCGAAGCAACCCAAGTCCTCCCCCAATATCAAACTGAGCAACCCTTTTTTCTCTCCGTGTGTAACGTTGCTGCCTCGGAGTCTCTTCCTGCCCTACCTCCTCACTAGCTGTGACAGGTCCTGGGGCCTCTCCAGACTCTAACATATTCACCAAGAAACACTGCCGGCTCAAAACTCTCCAATTGACCAACACTTCCCGTTTTCTTGTGACCTTTCCTCCGCGGTTTGATAGACTGAGGTGGTGGATGCAAGGCTCCGGATGTCTGAGAACGCGTCACAACACACGCCATGGTTTGTACGCTACACTTCTCAACCCGCTCCTATTCCTCCCTACTAACGTCGGCCGCCTTCTCGGCAACTACCAAGGGTGAAACCTTAGAAGCAGGCACCGCAAAGTCGTTGCCGAGGAGGAGGTCGACACCCCCAACAGGCAAGTTCTCTACAATTCTGACATCCAGCTCCTTCGCCACACCACCCACCTCCAGCTCCATCCGCACCAGCGGGTAGGACTTCGTAGCATTGATCCCCTGAACTACCACCACCCGAGCAGCGTTAATCGGCCTACCAGTAAAGTTCTTTAACAAGGTCTGAGAAGCCCCAGTATCACGCAATAGCTTAACTCCTCACCTTTCGCCAGCCCACCTCACAAAACCATGCCCTCTATGACCCCCAAAGACGTCGCGGACAGGGTTCGAGCCTTCCGGACTCTTGAACACAGGCTGTGTCCCATCCTCTGACAAACTACCCTTGGCAAACTCAGAAGATATAGGCGACACCCCTATGCTGCGGGCCAATGACACAACCTTGTTTGGTGGCTTGTTCGGACAAGCATTTTCAAAGTGACCCTCCTTGTGACATGCAAAGCACTCTTTACTCTTTGGATTCCCTTGGGAGTGGGAGGTACCATTAGACTTCTTATACAGGACGGTATTTGGTTTATGTTCAGTTTTATTGTCAGTGCTAGATGGTTTTGTATATTTATGTGTAGCAAAATTCTTGGGAGGGGGAGGGGTACGATCCTTTGCACCCGACTCACTCCTAGCTGCTGCTTCGCACCCTCGAATTAATGACAGTCGGAGGTCAGCCATTTCTGCTGCCTCCTGGAGAGTTCTAGGATTTTGTTCCTTTATATTTAATGTTAAGTCCCCGCCTGTGCACTTAAAGAACTGCTCCAAGAGAACCAGCTCCCTCAACTCCTCAAAAGTAGCTGCCCTCTCAGAACGCAGCCAATGTCGTAGTGCATCAGACAAGTCCCGGGCGTGTTCTAGGAAGGTACTATCCTTGCCCTTAGTAACACCCCGAAACTTCAAGCAGAAAGTTTCTGGTTGTAACTCATAGGCCCGTAGCACAGCCTTCTTTAGCTCATCATAAACTAAACAGGACTCTAAAGGTAGTGCATCATACGCTTTTAGCCCCTTTCCTAGGAGTCTTGATGAAACTAATGCTGCCCACTTTTCCTGAGGCCACTGGTGTTCCTGACACTTCTTCTCAAATCGCATAAAAACCTCAGTCACACATGACTCATCGAACACAGGAACTAGTTTAAGCAGGTGCGACAATGATTGGTCCCAATGTCTGTTACCTCCCCCAATATTTCGCCCTGTTACCTCCACTCGAGATCTCTCCAGCTCCCTGTCTGCCCGATACCTAGTAGACTCTGCCTGCAGTTCAGCCTCTCGTATAGCTGTTCTCTCTGCAGCCTCAACCTGAGCTCTAGCAGCAACCTCATCCTGCACACAAACCTGTCTTTCGGCGGCCTCAACCTGAGCTCTAGCAACCTCAACCTTGGCCATCTCAAGCCGAAACAACAAATCTGGAATCAACCCTTGAGGAGGGGAAGGTGCATTTAATGGAGAGGGTCCCTGTGATTGAATTCCACGCTGCCATTGACCATCAACTTGGGGGTATGTACTAACTTCAGGCACCCTGACGTTTGATATGGGGGTAGAGTGGAGGGGGGCTGGGGACCGGGGCCCCCAGTCGCCTCTCCACCCAGGTCTCTCCCTTCTAAACCCAATATCAAAGTCCTCAGGTGATCTTTCCTCATGCCACTTATACCCTGGTGACCCTAAAGACCTGCCACACACTTTAAGCCATACTTATTCAGCTTCAACACCCTGGCAGCGGTAAGGGGCACCTCTAAAAATCTTCTAGCACCCTCCTCGCTATCGACTAGCCACTCCACAGGTCTTTCTCCCTCCGAGCCCGTATCGTGACCTGACCCACCACTGTGTTCTGATGTATTAGACATGTTTGTGCACTGCAGTAATTATCACGGTTATAGAATGTGCCTTATCTCCTATGCAAGTATTTATATACTAATGTTATTTAAAGTCTTTAATGTGTTATATTGGTTGCTCCAAAAAAAAATTTATGTCCACTGTATTCCTCTAATCATAAGGAATCTCAAAACAAATGACCACTATATTCCTC
The DNA here is from genome assembly GCA_032716605.1 of Paralithodes platypus. Taxonomy (NCBI): domain Eukaryota; kingdom Metazoa; phylum Arthropoda; class Malacostraca; order Decapoda; family Lithodidae; genus Paralithodes; species Paralithodes platypus. The sequence continues at coordinate 14,294,492 of CM064579.1, forward strand.
TGTTCAGGAAATCCTATGCAAGGTCGCCATTTGTTACGTCCTGGGATATATAAACACTGGGCTCTTTCTATTGGACTAGGTATGCGGCAAAAAGCAACAACGGAAAACGCTAGATCCCACCCTTATCTATAAACCCAGGCAACAAACCACCCTAAACCGTCAAGAGTCCTGCCTGGACAACAAGGTATCCTATGACTCGGTTACAGGGTGCACGCACTATAGACTGCTGATAGTCAAGCAGGCTATATAAAAGATCACAATTAAGTTGACTTAAAGCTTCAAGGAAAAGATAGATAACGGAATTAAATTGCAGAAACAATTTAATAACAACTAGAAGAAAGTACATTTAACATTACGTTAATTAATACAACTAATCACCCCTGCGTGAAAGAAGGTGAAAGCAAACAGTCCTCAAAACATCGTACAGGTAGACAAGATGCAGGTTTCTAAACTGCATGCAGCTACTGTAGGATCTGATGCTTAGCAAAGAAAGTAAGTTACGGATTTAGAGAACTCTTAACTCATAAGCAGGAATAAATACTAGTGATAGGCCATACAGTGTATAATAGCATAGGTATAATTAAATAAAGGCAGCAACTCCCAACATAACCACATACAGGTGTGCTTCTCACTCTTAGTCAGGCAAGCCTGCTCGGACAGAGTCTCTAAGCCACACCCTGACTCACAATGCTCACAAATACGGTAAACTGTGGCACAATAACAAGCATACAGATATAATAATCCGCTAGCTGTTAATCTGCCAGGTGGCAGAGGTCTAGCCGGAAGGATATAGGCTTCGGATACTCGGGCTGAGCTACCTGCTCTAGCCTAGGGACGTTCCCAAGTCTGTGCGCCAAATTACTCTAATTGAAAGGGTTCTCTCTTGAGAGACTCAGATCCCAAGTATCTGACTCTCTCCTGGCGACCCTAGAACAAACGCAAGACGTGCTAGCGCAGTGCTGAGTGGACTAGGCAAGGGCCCTCACACAACACAACACTAGACACACAGGCACACAGACAAGAAAATGCCCCAAGACTCCCACGAGTATCCTAGTAAAGTCGTGCAGGTCCACAGGACTCGCACCAGCAGACTTTACTTAAAGGATCACAAAAAGTCTCCCCTCCGGTCTAGCCCCTGCTCACCTGCCACAAGAACACACTAGCAAGCATGAAACCACCAAATATGAGACAACAAAAAAGCTTCCTAGGTCTCATTAACAATTATATCTCTGCATAAGGCCCAAAATCCTATGTAGTTATCTGAGAGCTCGTCGTTAATACAATGATAGATATAAGGTCTATCAAGGGGATGGGGTAATTAAATAGACTGGTGAAGTAGTGAAAGGAAGGTATACAAAGTAAGAGAGAAAGTTTCTAAGTGGGGTTGAGAGGGATAGATATCAAGGGGGTCCGAAGGGTACGACAGTGAGGCGAGCTCTGAGGAGAATAGCTCCTCTGGACCCCTCCAGGATCCCACACAAAGGCACGGTGGTCAGCCAATCACAGGCCGCTACGTCACCTGGCAGCAGGCCTGCAGAAGGCGCCAGGAACCACCAGCCAATCAAAACCGAGAGAAAAGGCCACGCGGGCGAGCAACTCCTCCGGGAGGGAGGAGGGAGGAGGAGGAAAAGCAACATTCACCTCCCCCACCCTGCTCGCTCGCTCTCTCTCTCCCGCTCGTCTCCTCCCACTCTCACTAGACTTACATCTTATATATAATAATGAAACAATCAACTATCGAGAATAAAATATACTAAGATGTGTTGGTTAAGAATAAGGGGAGCTTCAAGCTGTGAAACAACATAAGAATATCCCAGACATTAGTTACATTGTCGTAGGATATATACTAAGGAAAAGCCGGCCAGCCGGCTGCCGCCACCCGGTTTCTAAACGGCTGGGCAGCCGACACTCGCGCATGCCCGCACGTGGCTACTATGCAGGAGCGTCACAGTATCCAATATGTAGTACTTTACATTTATCCGCATTGAAACTCCTTTGCCAAATTTGTGCCCAACATGACAACCTATCTAGATTGTGTTGCATATCGTCAGCTTGTTCTTTTGAGAGTACGCTATTTGAAATTTTTGTATCATCAGCAAATTTTGAGATTGTACAGGTGAAACCCTCATCTATGTCATTGATGTAAATTAAAAAGAGAATTGGTCCTAGTACCGATCCCTGGGGTACTTACATTAGTCCATTTAGATGCCTTTCCGTTTATGACTACTCTTTGCTTTCTGTCACTGAGCCAATTTTCTATCCATTTCAACACACCGTCTTGTATTCCATGCACTTTTAGTTTTAGCAGTAAACTTTTGTGGAGTACTTTGTCAAAGGCCTTTCGAAAATCAAGGTATATAATATCTACAGCTTTACTCTCATCATAGAGTTTGAGGATATCGTGGAAGAAGTCAAAGAGGTTTGTTAAGCAGGAACGTTTTTTTACAAAAGCCGTGTTGAGTATCTTTAAGCATGATATTTTCCTCTAAGTGATTTATGAGTGAGGTAGAGCGTGGCTGGTTGCTTAGGGTCACGTGACCAGGTAAGACTGGGGTAAAAGTAACCGCGACTGGGTCTAGTTTAAAGTTACTGCGACGACGTATACTTGGAAATCTAAAAAATATGGAATATTTAGTCTAGGATGACTAAATACGAATTTGACGTTAGTCCTAGAGAGGTGACAATTTAATTTACAAATATATAATCAAGACAAAAAGGTGAATAATTAGACACCGGGTCTAGGAAATATAGTTTTAGTCAGTAAATGTGACTTGCCGAACAATACTAAGGAATTTTAATTTCACAAAACGTGTAGTGATAAAATGTAACCTAGAAAGTTATGAACACAGTGGGTGTAAATAAAATAATCAACGCACTGGAAGATAAAATAGAAAGACCCCAAAGTGGGTGAAATGAATTTATATAATATAAACTGATATTACGGAACAAGTAGTGAATCGAAAAGCAGCCAGAAGAATAGGCTATGAACACAGTTGGGTATAATAGTAATTCCCAATATAAGTTCGACTATTATTTATCGTATAACGTGGTGGACCGAATTACTCACAAGTTTAAATATAAAATAAATTGTTCAGAATATATTAATAAGGTACTCGAACGTACTGATCTAATAATTAACAAGGGGAATGAATCTCTGAGTATTTGTAATTACATCTTGAATGGACCTAGAGATGTCCGTAAATTAGAATTATATTAATTAGGGGACAGATATAAGAATTACACTCTCTTTGAACACTTCACTACGCACTTATATAGACACTGATAATACACACATGAATAAAATCTATAAGTGTTCATAAAAGGATTATGCGTGTTGTTATAATATAATATATATATTATTATGTTCTCTCCACTAACCAACTTTACTCCTAAACTCGATTAATGAAATTAACAAACACATGTGGCAGTCCGGGGATTCGAACCTAGGATGCTCACACCGAAAAGCAACACACTTATGCATTGCACCACGAAGACAGTTCGAGCCTATATATAAAATATATGGAAAGTAAAGGAGTTATATCCAGAATATTATATATATATTAATCACGATAAAGACGTACCGGTATATAGGGTTTTCACAAGTATGAGGTATAAGTTAATGAAATGAGAGACCAAAGGGGTCTCGATAATTTACTATGACTTGAACACTAATATACCTTATATAACCTTCACAACAATTCCAAAACTCAAGAACTCATAGAAACACTTACACTGGGGGGGGGGGGGGGGAGATGATCCTTTAGAGAGATCTGGTCTGCGGTTAGCTCGTACGTTTTTAAGCCTCTCTTGTTTATCAGAGAGAGACAGCGTTTTCACACAGAACTAGAATAATAACTTATATTATTTTATATGCATCTAGAACTTTCACTTCTAGTGCTTAGCTACTAATTTAGAGCTTTTCATTTCTAGAGCCTCTCCTACACAACTATAATGTTAACTTCTAGCTAACCTACTGTACACCTTACTAGAATAGACACTTCTATGTACTCTACACTTACAAGAACGGGCACTTTCTAGTGTTACGAGGTGGCTGGATATAGGGACGATTGGCTTAACCCTAACAGTAGCGACTCTGAGATTGGATCCTCATTCTAGTTTGCCTTTGGCTTATAGACGGGTTCGACAAGGTTTGCCTAACAATCCTAAATTTCAGTTAGATGATATTCAGTTTTTAAATTGGATCAGGGTTAATTGGTTTCGGAATATTAGGGGCAATTGGATTCTGGTTTTCGAATTACGGTGAAGTTAATAATGGCCTTAAAAATACAACACAATTAGTGATACATGGGGAATGTTATTCTTTAGTTCTTAAAATTAAACTCATATTTTAGAATGCTTGCTTGGTTGCATGTGTTATGTCCTGGGATATATAAACAAGGGCTCTTTCTATTGGACTAGGTATGCGGCGACAAGCAACAACGGAAAACGCTAGATCCAACCCTTATCTATAAACCCAGGCAACAAACCACCCTAAACCGTCAAGAGTCCTGCCTGGACAACGAGGTATCCTATGACTCGGTTACAGGGTGCACGCACTATAGACTGCTGATAGTCAAGCAGGCTATATAATAGATCACACAATTAAGTTGACTTAAAGCTTCAAGGAAAAGATAGATAACGGAATTAAATTGCAGAAACAATTTAATAACAAACTAGAAGAAAGTACATTTAACGTTACGTTAATTAATACAACTAATCACCCCTGCGTGAAAGAAGGTGAAAGCAAACAGTCCTCAAAACATCGTACAGGTAGACAAGATGCAGGTTTCTAAACTCTATGCGGCTACTGTAGGATCTAATGCTTAGCAAAGAAAGTAAGTTACGGATTTAGAGAACTCTTAACTCATAAGCAGGAATAAATACTAGTGATAGGCCATACAGTGTATAATGGCATAGGTATAATTAAATAAAGGCAGCAACTCGCAACATAACCACATACAGGTGTGCTTCTCACTCTTAGTCAGGCAAGCCTGCTCGGACAGAGTCTCTAAGCCACACCCTGACTCACAATGGCTCACAAAACGGTAAACTGTGGCACAAAAACAAGCATACAGATATAATAAACCACTAGCTGTTAATCTGCCAGGTGGCAGAGGTCTAGCCGGAAGGATATAGGCTTCGGATACCCGGGCTGAGCCACCTGCTCTAGCCTAGGGACGTTCCCAAGTCTGTGCGCCAAATTACTCTAATTGAAAGGGTGCTCTCTTGAGAGACTCAGATCCCAAGTATCTGACTCTCTCCTGGCGACCCTAAAACAAAAGCAAGACGTGCTAGCGCAGTGCTGAGTGGACTAGGCAAGGGCCCTCACACAACACAACACTAGACACACAGGGACACAGACAAGAAAATGCCCCCAGACTCCCACGGGTATCCTAGTAAAGTCGTGCGGGTCCACAGGACTCACACCAGCAGACTTTACTTAAAGGATCGCAAAAAGCCTCCCCTCCGGTCTAGCCCCTGCTCACCTGCCACAAGAACACACTAGCAAGCATGAAACCACCAAATATGAGACAACAAAAAAGCTTCCTAGGTCTCATTAACAATTAAATCTCTGCATAAGGCCCTAAATCCTATCTAGTTATCTGAGAGCTCGTCGTTAATACAATAATAGATATAAGGTCTATCAAGGGGATGGGATAATTATATAGACTGGTGAAGTAGTGGAAAGAAGGTATACAAAGTAAGAGAGAAAGTTTCTAAGTGGGGTTGAGAGGGATAGATATCAAGGGGGTCCGAAGGGTACGACAATGAGGTGAGCTCTGAGTCTTGAATCTGTCTGGACCCCACCCTAGGCATGCGAAATACATCCCATGCTTGGCAACACTCAACACCGTTGCCGGGTCAAAATCCTCTACCCCTTGCGTGAGTCAAAACTAAGCCTAACGTTGCGATCAAATTGGCAACATCAGGCTCGTCCCAAGCTAGACTCTCCGCGCCCGCGCAAAGCAACGTCCCCCAGCCGGTCTCTCTCTCCCGCTCGTCTCCTCCCACTCTCACTAGACTTACATCTTATATATTATAATGAAACAATCAACTATCGAGAATAAAATATACTAAGATGCGTTGGTTAAGAATAAGGGCAGCTTCAAGCTGTGAAACATAAGAATATCCCAGATATTAGTTACATTGTCGTAGGATATATATACTAAGGAAAAGCCGGCCGGCCGGCTGCCGCCAGCCGGTTTCTAAACGGCTGGGCAGCCAACATGCGCACATGCCCGCACGTGGCTACTATGCAGGAGCGTCACACATGATATTTGTTTTGAATAAATTCGGACTTTTCTCTATTATCACTGGTGTATGCAAAACTTTCTTTACTCTCTGTTGATCTGTTATTGTTGACATTCGTGGCCTTCCGCCCTGTAGAGAGGGTTATTCTGACTCCATCTGTCGTATCAAAACATAGGATGTTGATGAGGAATTTGCATAAACTCTTCTTTGTTGTAGTTCAAATCGGGTCCTTGGGTTGGATACGCCTCTATTCTGTATCTCTGACCTTGTGGTTGGCCCGGAAGAGGCCCAGGTGATTAGCCCGGAAGCAGGTCATCCTTTTGAGTGGCCTTGTAGTTCCCGTGGTATCGGTAGAGGGAGTTGTTTTAATATGGTAGACTACGTTTTTTCTTGACACAATAGAGGACGTTGATTTGTGATGATAGACTGTGTTGTTTCTTTTTCTGTCTGTGCTTGTGTCCTGTTCTTCTTCTTAGATCTTCTCTTCTTTCGGAGGCTGGCTATTTTGGCTTGTGGTTCAGTCATTTCCTCCTGGAATGTTGGTAGATAGGTTGGGGTCCTCGTGTCTCATTTAAACCATGTGTCTTCTGGGTACGTGGGTAGACCTGGTGGAGTTTTCGTTGTATCTCTTTTTGAACCCGTTGTTAAAAATATATATATATATGTATATATATACAGTATATATATATATATATATATATATATACTGTATACAGTATATATATATATATATATATATATATATATTTTCTATGTGAATGAGGAAGACAAAAGGCATAACTGCCTGCAGTGAGTGCCTCTCCCAGATTTCAAAGAGTGACAGGGACGAAATCAAGGGACGTTCGATCTAAAATGCCCGGACACATGGAGTTTGAAGCAATTTAAGTCATAGGAAGAGGGAAAGACTGATTCTGGGAGAGAGTTCCAGAGCTCAGCAGTTGAATAGAACAAAGTCTGAGAATAGCATTTCACTCATGGGTTGGAGAGTTGCACAGAGTAGGGGTGGGACTGTGTTGCAAGGCGGGTACTATGTACCCTACGTAGAGGAGGTGGTATACACTGGGAAAGCTCTGAGGAACACTGATTATTGTTGAGTAGCGATAGAATGGTGAGTGGACGGGAGTTAATGATACAAAAGGCTTTCCTTTCTACTTTATCTAGGAGTGCGGTGTGAGAAGATCCTCCCCACACATGTGAACAATACTCAATACAAGGACGCACTGTGCCCCTGTACAGAGCAAGTAGCTGCACAGGGGTAAAGAACCCCTTGGGGCGGTTGAGCACACCCAGCTTCTGGGAGGCTGCCTTAGCGAGACTGGTAATATGGTCTTTCCAAGAGAGAGCAGAAGAAAAAGAGACACCGAGAACATTGAGGGAAGATGAAGGGTTGATTTTTGTATTGTTGAAGAATAAGGGATAGTCTTCTGGAGGTTCCTGATGGGTAGTAAGATGGATAAATTGAGTTTTAGAAGCATTAAGTGTAACAAGGTTTTCTCTACCCCAATTGGAAATAGTAGCTAGATCTGAAGATAAGCAAGTAGAGTCATCTGCATATGAATGGATGGGACTAGATGTACAGTTGAGAAGATCATTTATGAAAATATGAAAGATAATAGGAGATAGGACAGAACCCTGAGGAACACCGGAGTTGATAGGATGAGGAATTGAGCGATGGCCTTCCACAACCGCAGCTATGGAACGGCCGGAAAGGAAATTAGAGACAAAGGCATATATGGAGGGACAGAAACTGAAGGAGGGCAGTTTGGAAATTAAAGATTTGTGCCAGACTCTATCGAAGGCCTTCGATATGTCTAGTGCAACAGAAAAAGTTTCACCGAAGTCCCGAAAGTTGAATGACCAAGAGTTAGTAAGATATGAAAGAAGATCACCAGTAGAGCGACCCTTAAGGAAGCCATACTGGCGATCTGAGAGCAGATTATGAGAAGAGAAATGCTTAAGAAATTTGGAAGGAAGAATAGTTTCAAAAACTTTAGAGATACAAGAGATGAGAGCAATTGGGCGATAGTTGGAGGGTTGAGAGCGGTTACCCTTCTTTGGGACAGGTTGAATGAGAGCAAACTTCCAGCAAGAAGGAAAAACGTTAGAGGAGAGACAGAGACGAAAGAGTTTGCCTAGGCAGGGGATCAGCACGCAAGCACAGTTTTTAAGTACAACAGGAGGAACACCGTCCGGACCGTACGCCTTCTTAGTATTAAGCCCAGAGAGGGTAGAAAGTATATATTTAGAAGAGATTAGGATATTAGGCATAAGTTTGAGAGAGGGGGGTGGAGAGGGAGGAATTGCATCGGAATATTCCAAGGTAGAGTTTCTGGCAAAAGTTTGAGTAAAGAGCTCAGCTTTGTTAGAGGAAGAAGTGATGGTTGTGCCATCAGAGTGGAAAAGGGTAGGGAAAGACAAGGAAGAAAAGTTGTTGGAGAGGTTTTTGGCAAGATGCCACTAAGCTTGGGATGAGCTAGAGTTGGATAGTTCAGTGCATTTATTATTGATGAAAGAGTGCTTGGCACTCTTATATATATACATTATATATATATATACTGTATATACAATATATATATATATATATATATATATATATATATATATATATACAGTATAAATAAAGAGAGAGTGAGAGTGAGATCTTAAATTCAACTATACACACTGAAATACATATTATAGACAAATGCAATATTTTTTTGAGGGAACAAATATGGAGTTATATTCCGTATAGTATTGGGGGCCTAGTGATACATAAGCTGGATATGAGGCCAGATAATTGACATGAGACACCCGATCTTGGCGGCTGTGGTAATTTGTGTTCCACTCTAGAGACTACAGAGTCTCTCTTTCTCTCTCTCTCTCTCTCTCTCTCTCTCACTAAAAAAAAATCATAGTATGATTATTGAATCTTAGGATGGTACCTGATCATTTCAATCTTGCCTTACTGAACTGTTATTCAAATTAAAACAAAACAAAAACACATAATTTGGTACAGCTGGAAGACACAATGTGTCAAGTTTTCTTTTAGATAATCTTGGATGGAGAAGTTGAAAAGCAAAACAGATAGGCTATTGAAAACTTTACATTGAAGAAATTATTTGTCTTGAAATTATAAATTGTACAGTCAAAATCTATAGATCTGTGAACATTTTGAAATCTAGAGAGTGGGACATTAACCCCTTCTGTACCGGCGACCTATTTTCTATTGATTGCAGGTACATTTAGACTATTTTCTGAAGTTTAGGATGGATATATGGTAGGTAAAAGGATTAATTGATATAGTCTGTCGCCTTTTGATGGGTAGACGTCCTTCCTAAGCTGAATTCATTCGTCAAATATTGTCAGACTATAATGAAAGGACGGTACCGGAACTGAACGGGTTAATTGGACATTTGAGTGACACGACACAGATAATACCAATCACGGGCTAATAGAAACAAGTCAGTACATAATTATACCATCATACCTTTTAAATTATATAACATTCTCTCTCTCTCTCTCACACACACACGCAGTCTCTCTCTCTCTCACGTGAATGTTGTTACCGCCGCAGTAGCACCTATAATAGTTAAGCTCTTCATCAACGTTACATAATTGTCATCATGTTCTGGTTACCATTATATGATTTGCTGTAGATTATTATCTAGCTATACAACTGAAATGGGTAAATACAATCTCAATTAACCCTCTTAGTAACATAGGGCCTTATACTACTCAAAATCATCTATTTTTAGCCAGAATCAAATGTAGAAAGGCGTCATGTTGATGAAGGGGTAACTATATAGACTCTGGCCTAATGGCCCAGCACTATACAGCACTATAACTGTCTTGACGGTGTTATGGTCAGAGCGTTTCTGTATGAGGTATCCCGGGTTCGAATCCTGGGAGGATGACTTGCTTGCATTAATTTCATTTTGGGGCTATTGGTGTTGTGAAATATGTTAGAAATACGAACTCCTATTTAACAAGGATATTAAGCTCGCTGTTCCATTTCTCACTTTACCACTTTTGTATATTCTGTACATTTTGTATATTAAAGGGGGTCTGTTTGACCATGTTTTATTAGTAGCTAAAATTAGGATACAAAAGAAGTGGGTGAGGAGAGCTGGAGGGAGGCGAGAGGAAGGTGGAATGACGAGGAGGGTGGAGAGATTACATGAGGAAATCAGGGAAGAGTACAGGAGAGCAGTAGAAAGACGACTAGGTGGGTTAGACCTGGAAGTTATGGAGGAAGTAGGAGATGAGCAAAGTGTTTACCCATAACTAGCGGCGCGCAACATAAGTCGAGTATAATAAATCTGGACTATCTGGCGGCGCTCGACATAGATCGTGTGGCAATTTCAGCACGTAATGTTGCTGAGAGAGAGAGACAAGTGGTGGCAGGAGAGTAGCGAGTGTATGACTGCTCCAGACCACCGCGGCGAACCTACGGACACGAATCCCACCTCCTCCCTCCCTCTCTCACTCGCTATATACGGAATTGTATGGGGAAAGTGCCGAATTACATGCTTTTTGCACTCGCGTTGCGCGGTTGTTGCACGAAAACTAGCCATCATAAAAGGATCGTTATGGTGTCATTGGAAAGCTCTGTTTATGCCCTTTCAGGGATAGATACTTGTTTTACGCTCTGGGTCTTATTTAGGCATGAAAATGATCACGTAAACAGCCCTATTTTGGCTAAAAACACCCCGCTGGGCGGTACATATAAATAAACCGCTAGCCCGCTAATCTAGTGTTAAGGAAGAGATCTGTGCAGCGTGTGTGGAGTAAGGAGAAGAGGGAGGGGGAGTGAAGGGTACAGCATGGTGAACAGAAGAGGTAAAAATAGCTGTGGAAGACAAGAAAAAAGCGTATAGCGAGTGGTTGGGTAATAGAGGGAATGAAGATTTGGAGAGATATAAACGAGCGAGGTACGTGGAGAAAAATAGAGTGGTGAAGAGAGTAGTGAAGGAAAGTAAGAGAAGAGTAGACGAGGAATTGGGAAGAAATCTGAGTGTTAAATGGAAGTAGTGTAAGAAACTCTTCTGGAAAGAAGTCACGAAAGTTAGGGAAGGTAGCAAGGGAAACAGTAAGGGTGTGAAAGATAAGCATGGGCGTGTGCTATCCAGGACGCAAGAGAAATTCGAAAGATGGAGGGAGTACTTCAACGAATTCCTAAATGATAATGTAAAACTTGCATAATAAACAAACCAACACTTTTACGAACACAGTAAAAAGACAAAACAACTAATCAAAATCGCTATGTGGTAACAACGCTTAAGTAAAATAATAATGTATAAATAAAAGAACACAATCCACCACATAGGGTGTACATCACTACATGAACAAGTTAATCTGGTTCCCAAGCAAACTAATCGCACACATAACAAAGCACTATCGTCACGTTCAAGGAATTAGTCAATTTGGAAAGTCGGAGACGTTCTGGTAAATCTTACTAAACTGCATGAATAACGAAACTACAATTAGTGTCAACATTATCTATTAAAATCAAATTTGCAACTTGACAAGACATTAGTAATAGTACAAAATACAAATGGCTATCACTAACGATAGTGCTATCGGGTAGGTACCTGTAAGCATAGTATGCTTCAAGTGACCCCTAACAATTACTACGCTACCAATAACCTACATTTATTGTACAAATAAACTAAGGAAATCGCAAAAGCAAGCAATTGATACTATCGACAATTAATAGATACAATATAATAAATAAACATATTTGAAAATATGAAGAAGGCACAATAGATTTAAACAAAAGAGTACTCTTTTAACACGAACAATTAATTATACAAAATAATAATACATACAGAAAAAAAGTAAGCAGAGGTTATGTTACGACTGACAGTAGAGGCTTCTAGTCCTTGGATTAACACAGACTAATAAATACACAGCACCTCTTAGCCTCAACTCGTAACACAGCCTATCGCAACAGAACAGAGCTAATTCGCAACTTCCAGGCTCTCTGGGGACCAAAGGTGCACACAATCCCCGAACTGGTTCGGTTACACAAACAATGCAAATAACTGGAACCCCTAGTTGTGGTGAAAAGATATCTTGAGCCACAACTATCAACAAAACTCAGTACCGAATAGCAATACTGAGGAGGATCCTTTCTAAGCTGCATAAAGAAGAGAAAGCTCTGATTAAATTTACGTTAATACAATTACGTTAAATACAAGCAAGCAATAAATGCTAAAATGATGAAGCAATTATCAACATAAATTTAATCATGGATCAAATATAACCCCTATCAACCACTACCCACTAACCCCAGACAAAATAGTTAACTTACTGACGAGGAGGCGGACGACAGGTATCCCCACAACTGTCAAAATCTCACTGAGGGACCGTTAGAAGTCGGAGGAACTTGGGGATGCCACCATTCGACAGATTTTGATCTAACTTACCTAACTTACTGAGCTCAATATGACTCTAGAGCGTCATATAACTTATTAGAGATATATTAGCCCTCTCCGACATATGACGCAATTTTGAGCCTATTAGGGATACTTTAAAGCCTTTATTACCATCAGGTTTTTTTACAAACCTTTATTTTAGTTACTTCAACCTCTGCAGTTGTCTTTGAGTTAGATGTGGGCAGAAAACTAATTTTGGAGAGGTAATTATAAGAGTGAGAGAACTCTATTTCTTATTGCTAATCTGGCAACCTCTGCGTCATATATGTCTGAAGGGGTTAAGATAAGTTCATATGACGCTCTAGCATCATATGAGACGGAGAGTGTTAAGCTGTCCAGACCATTGGTTGGCCTGGGCCGAAGTAATCCTCCCTGTAACAGAAAGACTAATGAAGTCCTCCACCCTCTACTTCGAACCAGGCGCCCCAATAGTCCGGACCCCTAACTGAATATATGCACATAAACGAAAGAAATAAATATCGGCTGGTAATCAACACACACCACTGCACTGCAGGAAAAAAATAAACACTGTTATGCCAGCGAGGGATATTTTCGTATCCCTCCACCAGTACCGAAGTATACTGGCTACCTTAACCCGTACAGCCCCAGCGACGCGCCTGACGCGTCGGCGATGTATGTAACGCACAGCCCCAGAGACGCGCCTGGCGCGTCACCCTAATTGCGCCGACCGTAACCTCAGGTGTAGCCACTCAAGAGGGCTCAGATTTGTATGGGAACTGTGTACGTATCCCACGCAACCGTGCCGATGGTTGAAAACTCTCAAAGTCCACGTGCGTGCGCGTGAGCGCGCAATAACCTGGTTTTTTGGGGTAATTGCCTTCAATTTTTTACTCTTGTAAAATACGTTTTCGGGGGCTCTGTAGGACCATTCTTTAAGCTTTTTGAGTGGGTTTTCGTGGTTTTTCCTTCATTCCTAACCCATTCGCTATTGTTTCTGGAATAAAACCATTTTTTGAAAACCAGCCGGGTTCTGGTGAACAAACATTACAAAACTAGCCGGGGCTGGACGGGTTAACAAAGCCAAGGTTGCGGCTCAATAAACACAGAAAGGAAGAACATCTATAAAGGAAAACACATATAACTCTGCAGGTACAATAGGAGGGACAAACCCAAGCCACACACACGTCCTTAGAATCCGTCTGAGCTACGTTAAAGTACAAAATGAATAAACAAAGAAGTAAATGCCAATAAATAAATAAGTATAAACAAATACCAATATGAGAGAAGCGAAAGGTAGCTGTTGCTCCTTTGATAACTGAATGCGGACTGACTGTCCTACAGCCGGGACCTTCTGACACCAACAGAGGGCTCTACTTGAACCGGCCTGCTGGTTCTTTTATACAATGTAATCCCTACTTTAATAATACAAGTAGGACTAAACAACTAAATAAAACATACTTATACAAGCATAATATAACATGCGTACCACATTAATATACCGGAAAAACCCATTAATAATAAAATGGGTTACATAATTCGCCACTGTTTAGAGAATGGGAAAATCAAAGAGGCCATGTCATTGAACGAAATAATATGAATTTGATACAGAGGATAATATACGGATTAATATCGTTCACTGCTGCTTTACGCCGTATGGTCGATCATTGCTTCACGCAGTATTGAAACTACCCCAACACGGTATGATATATTCACCATGTGAATATATGACCAATGCAACATAGTAAGTTATGAACATAAATGAACTAAATTAAACTACATGGTGGAACATCGTAACACCATCACCGGGGGCGGTGGGGGGAACATTCAAGGCAATGAAAATTTCGCATCATAAACTAACCTCACTATAGCCAATAAACATACATAATAAGCATATAGTTTGTTTTTTTGAGTTTTGATACTATATATATATATATATATGTAAAGTTTTCTAATGTGCTTACAACTAACTTATAATTACAACATGTATCTCATCACCACCCCAATCCATCTCAGTTGGCAACACAAGGAATCAATTCATGCTACGGTAGGCTACCCTGCTCGGTCCTTGACTTGCGCAATGGCTGGCGCACACAGCCATCACGATCACACCCCATCATTTCATGACCCCATGACTGGCAATCCGCTAGGACATTATCCACTCCCTGTATATGCTTAATTGTAAGGGAATACTCCTGTAGCATAAGGCTCCACCGAGTCAATCGCTGATTCTTGTTCCTAAACCGACCGAGAAATTGTAAAGGGTGATGATCAGAATATATTACAATATTGGGACCGATGGAAGGCAAATACACTAAAACATTTTCCAGAGCCAGAATCAAAGACAGCAACTCTTTCTCAATCATAGAATAATTGCGTTGGGCCCTTTTAATTTCCTAGAAAAATAGGAGACCGGATGTTCAACACCATTCTTGAAGCAAGACAGCCCCAGCGCCGACGTTGCTTGCATCAACAGCTAACTTGAAAGGCTTGGAAAAGTCTGGTGCACGGAATATTGGATAACAGCAAAGGAGTGCCTTCACATCCTTGAATGCTAGCTCACATTTATCAGTCCAACAAAACTTTACCTCCTTCTTGAAGAGATCAGTGAGGGGGGCCTGTACAGTTGAATAATTACGTATGAAGCGGCGATAGTACCCTATCATACTGAAAAAGCGTTGCACTCCCCGCTTATTCTTGGGCACCTCCAAAGCCTGCATCGCCTCAACCTTGGCATTCGGGGGAGCAACTCTACCCTTCCCGACGATGTAACCGAGGTACTGCACTTGTCCCTTGACGAATTCACACTTGTCCAATTTCACCACTAGACCCGCCTCACTGAGTCGTCGAAATAGAGTAGTGACATTATTCAGGGGGGCTTCCCATGATGTGTCATATACCACCACATCGTCTATATAGACTGTGCAATTTGGCAACCCATCCACAACCTGATCCATCAGACGCTGAAAAGTGGCTGGGGCGTTTTTCAGTCCATATGGCATTACCTTACACTGGTACACACCACCTGCCACAACAAAACTGTCAATTTGCTGTGTGCGAGGTGTCAAGGGGACCTGCCAATAGCCCTTCTGTAGGTCCACCTTAGTGATGTACTGGGCAGCCCCTATAGAGTCAGCGGAATCATCTACCCGAGGGAGAGGGTAAGAGTCAGTGAGGGAGAGGTCGTTCACGTGCCTGAAGTCAATACAAAAACGCACTTTGCCACCCGGCTTAGGCTGCAGGGTGACAGGAGACGCTCACTCACTCCACACACGTTCAATCAAACCCTTCTCCAACATATAATCTAGTTCGGCCTTAGGGGTTTGAGCTCGGGCAGGATTCAGACGATAGGGAGCCAGCTTTATCGGTTTAATATCCTCCACATTAATGTCGTGGACTGCCCAAGTGGTCAGCCCAGGCGCATCCCTAAACACCAAAGGATACTGTGACAACCGACTAAACAAAGCCTGGCTACGGGACTCGCTGAGATGCACCAGCCTAGCCCACAAAGCCTCTGAATTGTTCTTACACCAGGCCCCAGCCAACACCACATCGGGAAAATTCCCATGAAACATATCTCCCTCCTCCTCCTCCTTCGTGTCTAATACAGCCAGGACCTGCATACCAACACCCTGAGACTTGCTGACTGCAACTCCGTTCCCTTTCCCCATCCACTGCTCCTTTGAATGTGCCTGTCCAGCCCAAGAATCCGCAAGCTTGGGGGTCCTCTGCTAATCGACAGAAGGGTCGCGCGCCCCTACAGTGGTGATGCTCGACATGCAGACTGCCTGCACAGAGCTAGTCTCAGCTACATCCCCAGAACCACGGTTTAATGACAATAAGCATGCATCAGAACCAGGGGGAGACCCAGTCAGGGGACGATAATAGGGTTTTAACATGTTGACATGACATAACTGGTGTGCTTTCTTGCGGTCAGGGGTAGCTACAAGGTAATACAGATCTGCCACTTTTTTTATTATCTTGTAGGGCCCACTAAACTTCGCTCTCAACGGCTGACCAACCAAAGGGAGGAGCACAAGCACCTCCTCACCCGGAGCAAACTCCCTCAACATAGCTTTCTGGTCATACAGTGCTTTCATCTTACGCTGCGCCCCAACAAGATTAACCTGTGCAAACTGGAGAGCCGTGACCAACCGTTCCCGAGTCTTCATAACAAAGTCCAACAAACCAACCTCTGGGACTTGCACATCTCCTTCCCAGGCCTCCGTCACCACCGCAAGAGGACCTCGAACCCTATGCCCAAACACCAACTCATTACGCGAAAAACCTAGGGATTCCGAGGGGACCTCCCGGATGGCAAAACGGACTAAGGGAATTCCCTGGTCCCGATCCCAGTCATGGTTGAAGCAGAACTTGCGCAGTGCCGACTTGAGAGTTTGATGGGCTCTCTCAAGTGCTCCCTGAGTGTGCGGATGATAGGCAGACGATAGGATCTGCTCGACCCCATGTTCCTGCAACAATTGTTTGAACATGTTAGAGGTGAAATTTGACCAACGGTCAGACTGGATCTCTTCGGGGAGTCCAAAACGGGTGAAAAAATTTAGTAATTTACGAGTGATTACTTTAGTACGTGAGCTAGGCACTGGAATAGCCTCTGGATACCTAGTTGCAACATCGAGAATGGTCAGCAAGTACTGGTTTCCGGCCGAGGTGTGGGGCAAGGGTCCCACCATATCAATGATGACACGGTGAAAAGGGATACCTACAGCGGGTATAGGCTGTAGAGGGGCAACAGGAATACTCTGGTTAGGTTTCCCCACCAGCTGACACACATGAAACGACTGTAGGAAATCTGCTACCGCTGCAGACATTCGTGGCCACCAATAATACTGAGACAGTCTGTCAAGCGTTTTCCTGACTCCAAGGTGGCCTACCAGAGGAGCTGCGTGGGCCAGGTGTATCAGCTCTTGTCGAAACACCTGCGGCACCACCAGCTGGTCAAACAACTCCTCTCCACCCCTACATCCAGAACCCCCACGTCTGAACAACAACTAGACCGGGAGCCCGGAGGGGGTCTGGTTAGCTGGAAAGGTAACCAATTTTCTTTCCCACCAAAGTATCACCTATCAATACTAATGTATGGAACTGGACGACTGGCAGACTTGCTGTGGTGAATATGGCCAGGAGAGTGGATTATATCCACTCCAAAAATGATCTAGATCAGCTTTGCACAGTAACCCATCCTAAATAACCGTAATAGGCATTCCATACCCCAATGTATGAAACATGGTTGATGACAGCAATGTTCATTGGTGGGTTGGGGCCCCTGCCAGCCCCCATTAATTAGCCCCTCAAAGCTGATGTAGATCAGCTATTGAGGTAACCACTTCAAATCACTTACAACATCTTCTACAGGGTCCCAGATATCATGAATGGCCTCTGACAGGAAATTTCAGTGGTGGGGTACCCCTGTCAGCTACTCCCGAAAATTGCAAAATCCCAGAAATGACTTAGATCAGCTCATGAGGTAACCACTTCAAATCACTTGCAGAGTCCCAGATATCATGAATGGCCACTGACAGTAATTTCCAGTGGTGGGGTAACCCCCCCCCCCCCCAGCCAAACCCAATTTGCGTAAGCCCTAACACAGACCTTGGTAGCTGATGAGTTAACCACTTGAAATTAAGTGCAGATTATTTTGCATGGTCGTAAATTTATAATAGTGGGTTGCCAGGAATCTAGCTGTAGATGTTCTGCTTTGATATTTACCACCAATTGCCATGACTATTTGCTGGAAGTAAATAAATTATTCTGTTCACATGAGTGGAATGAGTATATAGGCCTATTATATCATGTAGTAAAGTTTATCTCTGATGTTTTTCATCTCTCTATTCGTAGAACAATAAGTGGAAGTGTACTTAGGGTACCTGTGCAGGTCATGTTGCTTATATACCTAAACATTG
The DNA here is from genome assembly GCA_032716605.1 of Paralithodes platypus. Lineage (NCBI taxonomy): Eukaryota > Metazoa > Arthropoda > Malacostraca > Decapoda > Lithodidae > Paralithodes > Paralithodes platypus. The sequence goes on from CM064579.1 coordinate 14,313,042, forward strand.
TAAGACAAGAACAAATTATTGTCTTCCAGTTGAGCGCACTAAGATAATTTACTCCACTAATTCGCGGATCTAGAATCTTTGCAGGATCTAATTATATATGATTACGAGATGGCTTGTGTAAACAAGGATTTGTAAAGAAAACTTATGATGGATACAGGTGATTCGGACATAACTCTGCTGGGAACCAAGAGATGGAGATAACCGAGGAGCATGATACAAGGTCAATGAAGGAGAACCTACATCAAGAGCCAAATCATTCTTCAACTACAGCTGATCAGCAGGTAGAAATGTTACTGTACTGAAAGAAATACTCATTCAGTTGTAAAGTGCAATCTTCACATAATCAGTCATAGGATTTTCAGACACGGTGCCTAATTTCCCTGAACACACTATTTCATTCATTGATTATTATTATTATTATTATCAACTCTGCGAAGCAGAGTGGTATCGTACACACAGGTCCCGCCCGTATTCTGTGCACCACAATTCAGCTTGTCCTTCGTCGTCGTCCGTCGTCCGTCTGGAAACTCCTCCTAGACCGTTCGATGGATTTTCACCAAATTTCACAGGTATATTCATTTGGTCAATGCGAAGGTCAGTCGAAAAAAAAATCAATTTAACTTAAAGGTTAAGGTCAAGGTTAAAAATAAGGTCAATATTTCATGTGTCTTAGTTTTTACTCAAATTTCTTCATTTTCACTATACAAATTACTAGCAACCTCGATATCCTATTGACCACATTTTAGATAAATATTCTGAAGGGTAAGGGCAAAGGTCAAAATATTTGTTTTACTAGTATCTCTTATATTAACTGTTAGATTCTCACTAAACTTACCATGTATATTCGGAATACTTAGGGCAAGGTCAGACATGAAACTAAACAATTCCATATGAAAGGTCAAGTCCACAGGTCAAGGTCAAATAAGAGGTCAATATGCTAATTTCATTACTTTTCATGCAAACTTCACAAAATTTGGCAATATAGTTGCACTTTAAATGAAAAGGAAAATAATAAATGTTGACACACATATCATGAAGGTCAAGGTCAAAGGTGAAGGTCAACTACTCTATAAATACATATGAAACTAACTGATGGGTTTTCATGAAATTAGTCATGCTTATTTGATTTTCCTGGGCAATGTCAATGAAAATTATGTTTTACTCTTACATAAAGGTCATGGTGAAAGGTCAACTTATACAATTTATTTTTTGTTTTTATTCAAATATCTTCATATTCAGTTTACAAGTTACTAGTAACATTGACATCGTATTTCACAAATTTTAGATAATTATTCTAAAGGGTAAGGTCAAAGTTCAAGGTCAAATGTCAAAATAGTATTTTTATTAGTATTTCTCATAGTAACTGTTAGATTCTCACTAGGCTTACCATGTATATTCGGAATACCTAGGCCAAGGTCATACAATAAACTATTCTATTCCATATGAAAGGTCAAGGTCACAGGTCAAGGTCAAATAAAAGGTCAATATGCTATTTTCTTTACTTTTCCTGCAAACTTCACACAATTTGGTGAGATAGCTGCACTTTAAGTGAAAAGGAAATTAATAAATGTTGAGACATATAAAGGTCAAAGGTCAAGGTCAACTATTCTCTTAATATATATGAAACTAACTGATGTGTTTTAATTAAATAAGGCATGCATATTTGATGTGCATGGGCAATGTCAATGCAAACAAAAATAAACTCTTACATAAAGGTCACAGGTCAAGGTCAAAGGTCAACTTTTATTATTTATTAAAAAATATTACTCAAATATTAGAAAACTGGCTGTGTTATGGCTTATTACTTAAATATGGCCTAATATAATTATATATATCAAATTTCATATAAATATTGTAATAGTTAAGGTCAGAGGTCAAGGTCAAGATAAGAGTATTTGTCATTTTCCCTAAACTCCTCCTTGACTGTTTAAGGTATTGTCATAAAATTATACAGGCAAATTCAGTTGGTCAATGCGACGACCATCCAAATGTTTGTATTTTACTTTTAGTCAAAGGTCAAGGTCACAGTATATGATCACTAATTGTAATCAATAAGTTTTTATACAACTTTGGCTACACCATATTCATAATGCTAGTTAATACGAACATTGCTGTTAAGCTAACTAAATCCTTGATAAGAAATTCTATGTCGAAGGTCAGAGGTCAAGGTTAAAGGTCGATATATGATTTTTACTAGTATTTCTTATTTAATGTAGGATTCTCATTAGGCATATCATGCATATTCGGAATGCCTAGAGCAAGGTCATACAAGAATAAGCATAATTCCATTTGATAGGCCAAGTTCACAGGTCAACGTCATATATAAAGTCAATATGCTAATTTCTTTACTATTATGTAAACTTCACAACATTCGTTGAGACAGTTGTGCATTAAGGGAAAATTAAAATGTTAAATTTTCAGACATCATGAAGGTCAAGATGAATGTCAAAGGTCAAGATCAACTATTCCTTTAATACCTCTGAAACTAACTAATGATCTTTAATGAAATTTGACACACTTATTTGATATTCTAGTTACATCAAAGCAAACCAAAATATAATTCTACATAAATGTCAAGGTCACAGGCCAAGATCATAAGTTAACCTTCATCATAAAAAAAATATATTTTCGATAAGCTGACGACTGTTAGTTGCATTTTACTTAAATCACATATAATTCAATCATATATATACAGTATATTATAATACTTAAGGTTAAAGCTCAAGGTAAAAGAACAAAAGAAGAGTGTTGATAATTGTCTTTAAACTCTTCTTAGACTGTTTAACCCGTTGTGTACCGGTGACGTCTTTTCATTGTATTCTAGCTATAATTAGACGATTTTGTGGAGCTTATGAAGGATCTGTGGTAGTAAAAAGGGTTAAGATAGTTGAAAGCCTGCTACTTTTATGGAGGTCCTTCATAAACTAAATACAATCGTCGTAGTATCCAGTATGAAATGAAACCGACAGAACTGTACTGAACGGGTTACGTATCGTCACCAAATTTTGCTGGCAAATTTGGTTGGTCAATGCAACGATTGTCCATTTTGTTTTCTTTGTTATTCAAAGGTCAAGGTGAATGGTAAAGGTCACAGATTATGGTCACTATTTCTTTCTTATATATATTATATATATATATATATATACTGTATATACTGTATATATACCTATTTTACCTAAGAGATTCAATACTACTTGCAAAATTATAGGTCGCAGAGTTCAGTATGCATTTTTTTTCTTTTTTTTTGGTAATGCGAAAACTGCACACCTACTTTATTATTATTTATTTGTTATTATTATTTTTGTTTGCATTCTCGTAACATATCTGTTGTTAGAAAGCATTCATGATCGTTTACTGTCCTGTTTGCAAACCCTACTAGTGTACCCCTAAAATTTAAATTAGTAGAGATGCCGAAATTTGACATGATAATGATAATGTAATGATCAAATAATATCCAACATGCTCCTGCTCCTTGAAATTCAAGGACATTTTCAGAATATGACCGACATTCTAGGCAATTGAACTTATACCAAATGAAACACCCACCTCCCCATGAGGTAACCCAATGTCTGGTTACGAATAATATAAGCCTATATAAGTGATGTCTGCCACAATCCCTTGATCACGACCATGATAATTGCTGAGTCAGTTGGTTTCCCCACTTACACAAACATACAAGGTTCCAATCCCCTTGATGGTCACTTCTACCACCTACTGTACTCTTACCTCATGTTTTCTCCTCTATTTCTTAGTTTGACCATAGGTCTTTTTCTCATTGTAGGTCCATGATGATGATGTTGTGGAACACTCCCAGTGCTTCATCTGCATGAAACAAACCAAGGATGATAACAGGATCAAAGTATTTAATGACAAGATTTGGGAAACTATTAAAAACAAAGCTGATTTGCGCCAACATCTGATAACAGATAAATATACTGAAGCCACACGCAGGATTAGGAAGAAGGGCACCTTGGAATCAAATCTACAGTATCACCCTTCATGTCGTAAAGACTATCCTGCCATCAAACGCCCAAAAGGAGCCCTATCAAATGAATCCCCTACAGTTAAGAAGGCTCGTGTTGAAACCAGGAGTGACAGTAATATCCTTAAGTTTGACCAACAGGGCCTGTTGAATATTCTGTGGTAAGGGCCAGAAAAAGAGAGGTGGCAAACAAGAATCCAGAGTCAAGATAGCAACATGGTCTGGTTGCCACACACTTTCTCAGCGGGTACAGTTTCATCAAAAATCTTGTCTGGAATAATATCTACTTCATTGCTAAGGAGGCTGAATATCATAAATCCGTTTGTGCTCTCTTCCTCAAGGAGACTGATGCAGTTATGGAAAAAGGAGATGATATACCACAGTTATCCCAGTCTTTCCACAAGAAAGCCTTTGCTATACTTTGCTGCTACATCAAGACTGATGTGGTGGAAAACCAACACTTACTATTGGTCTCATCTCTTGAGTATAGAGCAGAGTACACCAGCAGTAGGGGTGACGAGGAAACAGTTTCAGCATACTTAACCCAGAACTTTGTGTGGAAGGTCAAGCATCACTTTGGAGAACAAATAAGGGTTCAACTTGCAGAGAAGCGGAAGGGAAACTTCATTTGCAGTTCCATCCTAACGGAAGATGAGGGAATAGCTCAGTTGCATAATGATGCTAAACAACATGTGGAGAATGAAAAATGAAGTTGGCTGCTCTTCATATCCGCAAGCTAATCATGCAACTCTCAAAGTCAAAGACTCCAGATCCAGCCAATGTTCAGAACCTCAAAGAATGTGCCCCAAACATCCCACAACAGCTGGACCTATTTTTCCGGACTCTTCTTAATGGCTTAACACATACAAGTGTCCATGGCTAGAAACAGGAGGCTATAGACCGAAAATTTACTGCCATGGCTTCAGATGCAGTTTACAATGTCTCCCGGGGTACAGTTAAACCATGGAAGCACCTGGCAACTGGATCCGTTTGGGACAACAATGATGCCAATATAGAGACCTTGGACGGAAAAGACACATTTCATGCTACAATTGGTCATACCTACCAAAACATTCTTCCAGGTTCCAACGAGTCCAGCACTTCTGCCACAGAGTTCCGCCAGGGAAGGAAACGACGAAGGTTTACGGTACACGAGCGAGATATTCCCCCATTTTGAAGACCACTCAACAAGGCTTCCTTTACATTTAACAGTACCATAACCACATGTGAGCCAAATGCAGGGACATCAAACGTCACATCCCATCTTGAAACGCCATCAGATAAGGTACCCTTGAAAGCTTTAGATCTTTATTGGTTTTGGAAATTAAGTCAAGGGGACTCACCACTCCACGCAGGATTCATCAGTCAATATGTTAAGGATCCACTACCTCTCCAAAGGATTTGCTATATGGACCCCATTTCTAGGTCACCAACTAATAATGACGTTGTCAGGGAAACCATGATCCGCACCCAGAATGTTGCAAAACAGGCAGGACAAGAATATGCTATTGTAACATATGACCTGGCAGTCGCAAAGAAGGCATACTCCATTCAAGAAATAGAACGGCCATCATTTGACAACCTGCTGATTTTACTAGGGAACTTCCACATAGAACTGGCTTTCTATGGAGCAGTAGGGACCATGATAAGTGAGAGTGGTATGGAATTTACCCTAACAGAGGCAGATGTCTTATCAGAGGGATCAGTTACTGGCTTCATAAAAGGCAAATCTACAACAGATGTTCCAGTGTCCATGACCTTCTGGCTAATGTACTGGAGATGAATCTGTACCAACAGTTTTTGCTCACAATACCTGAAGAAGAATTGGAGACATTCAGACAAGCAATGGAAACAATCCCATCAGATCCAGCCTTGGTAGATGCTCATTTATATAACCCAGTGGTCACCAAGCATCTTCAGCAGTATGAGGAATATTTTCACATGGTTGTTGATGGTCACGAAGGGCCAATGGCACAGTTTTGGGTAACTTACATCTACTTAATCAATCGCCTTCACAGAGAATTACAAAGATGTGTTAAAACCAATGATGTCCGAGGGTATATCAACATCTTTCCAAAGATTGTGGACATTTTCTTTGCACTGAATAGACCAAACTATTTCAGATGGGGAATGCTCTTCCTTCAAAAATTGAAGAAAGCTGACCCAAGATTGATGGAAATTCTGGAGAATGGAGCATTTTCTATCAGAAGAACCAAGAAAGATTACAGTCGTTCTGCAATAGACCTCTCGCTTGAGCAGACAGTGAACACAGATGCCGGGTCCACCATGAAGCCATAGTGGCATTCAGAAATTCAGATGAAGCCTTGCAGAGATGGGCGCTTACAATGACACAGCGAGCCTTGGCTGTCTCTGAAGTAAAATCATTTGTGGGTCTTGAGCAAGGAGAAAACACAGCTTCCCAATGCCGTCCATCAAGAGTGAAGAAGGACAATCAACACATGGAAGCACTGAGTAAGACACTCGATGATTTATGCAACCCATTTGGGGAAGAGGAATCCAAGACACTTGTAAATATCGCCACAGGTTTAGCTGCTTCTAAAGGAACAGAGTCATACCTAATTAGTACTCTAAAGAGGGGTGAGAAGGCAAGACAGAGGTTCCAGAATGAATGGGCTGAAGACCCAAGTCGATTCCTAAAGCCAATAAAACAAACGAAAATCCAGAATTGTGCTGCTGATAATGTGAATAAGAAACAAGCTCCCAATACGTTGAAGAGACTACAGACAAATGCAGAGAGTCTGAGAGATGTTTTCATAAGGATGATCATGATCGTGGTAGAGAAGGGAGCTTTAGACCTGTGCCATGTTTTGTCCTACCCAATCACAATGTATCCTTTGTCTCTTGCTCACTGTGATGGATCGTATGTGAAAACAAACAAAGCTGCATTGTTGAAAACATTAGAGTCACTTCAGACAGAAACAATCATACAACTGCCTCGTAGCTATGTACAGTTCTATGATGGGGGCCTTCTTCTACACTCTGTTCTCTCTAAGACACATATTGGAACATCATATGGCTCAATTGCTCAGTCAATACTGTCTGTAGTGTGTTCAGGGAGAGCAACAGAAACTCACGTATGCCTGGACAAATACATTAACAATTCAATAAAAGACAGTGAGAGGAAGAGGCGTGGAGCTGTAGATTCCCTCTATGTCTTCACAGGACCAGAACAGACAATCAGACAAAGGGCCCAACAATTGCTTCAAAATGGTGTCTTCAAGAATGAGCTTGGGAAGTTCCTTTTGCGTGAGTGGGAAAAGGACCATTACTGGAATATCCTTGAAGGCAAAACCTTAGTGGCTTCCTTTGGTGGAGAGTGCTATCAGTATGTACCAGACAAGTTCCAGCACATCACTGTCACCAAACCAGCACATCTCCAAGCCGACCACGAAGAAGCGGACACACTGATTGCTTTTCACATCGCAAACATCACGGCCAGCAACATCATTGTGAGGGCATCAGACACTGATGTGCTAGTCATCTTTATAGGCTCCATTGGGAAGCAGCGCGCAGAGGACCGGGCTATGTTCAACATCATCATGGATTGTGGAATGGGAAATGACAGAAGATTTATCAGCGTCTCAAGCATTGTAGACATTCTGGAACAACGCAAAACTGGATTGTCGCAAGCTATGCCTGGATACCATGCATTGACTGGGTGTGACTTCACATCTGCCTTTTACAGGTAAGAAAACTCAAGTATTATGCAAAATTATCTTCTCAAAACAAAGTGGGTTGTAAACATGTTTTGCATAGACTCATACTTTCTGGACACTCATTATTCCTAGGTTACTGTCAGGAGAGTGATATTTTAAAGACACTATTTGAGGAATATAAGTTACTTGTCATCTTCCACTTACAGTGTTGTCAGACAACCCAACTTTTTTCCAGATCATTATGCATTATGGAAATTATTTATTAATCTTTATAAGTAGCAGCAATCAAAAGAAACCATAATATTTAATTAATCATTAGTTCTGCTAGACATGCCACAAATGTAGGATTAATTTTAATTTCATGTTTTCTTTGGGCTGTATTTTCCAGTAAAGGCAAAGTCAAACCACACGAGATCATTGAGAAAGATGACACTGGGAAGTTCGTCCAACTGTTCATCAGAATGAGAGATGTTCTTGGGAGTACAGATGTTGAAATTGCGTCAGAGTTTGTCTGCTATGTCTATGCCCAGAGTAAGACTCAAAATGTTGATGAAGCACGATTCCTGAAACTGGTTGAGATGACAGGAAAAGTTGTTAAGGTAAACGAAATTGCATAAACATATTGCTGTCTGATAGGTGATGTTTTTTTTTGTCATTCTTGTATGCACTATCCCACAGGGTGGGGTTGCTTCCAACAAAAGGAATAAGTCCAAACTACAAAGGAACAAAACACGAAAACAAAATCCACTAAATAAACAAAATCTCCCCAACCCCCCAAATATTCACTCATATCTACACAGGCTCCACAATGTTGGTGAAAGGACAAGCCAGTGATTCCACTCCAGCATATCCACTTCACCTATGCTGTGTCACCCCCCTCCCCAGCCCATAAACCACATCGTTCCAATTCGCTGTCCATTCTCTCTTCTCCCATCCTCTCCATATGACCAGATAACTTCATCAGGCCTTGTTCTGCTCTCTCATTCAAACTCTCTCTACCCCCACACATTTCCCATACTCTTTCGTGTCTTACTTTATCAAATAACCTTGCACCACTAATCGTCCTCCCTATTATATTTCAGGAGAATCCACTGGCCAATGTGAAGAAACTCAACTGTGCATTGCTGCCACCTTGTCGTAGGTCCCTCGCAATTTAAGATACGTTGAGCCAACTACGTCTCAATGCTGTGGACTCGTGCTACAACAGCATACCCATCATATGGGCTGTCACCGTGTGATTATGGTTAGTCACTGGATACGAAGGAGAGACTACATCCCACCTGGTTTGAAGGACCAGCAATTCCAAATGATCTTTTCAAAAGTACGGCAGAAGGGAAAGATGGGTCAACTCCAGATGAAGCCAACCGGACAGACTCTAACATGTGTGACAAAGAACTCTGTGAAAGTGATACTGATGGATGGAGTGATGAATCTGCTTCTGATGAGGAAGATACAGATTAGAGTTTAAAAAGGAAGGAATATGCAGGAGCATATTTAACTATGATTTCTGTAAATTTTCAAGTCAATTGTCAAATACTGTCTGAAGAACAGACATTGGGAAACCCTAAAATCATGCGAGACGTGGCTCTTGCAATCAAGTTTCATCCAAAAACAATTAGGTAACATAATTTGATGTGAAGATTGCAGTGAAGCACGTCCTTTACAATTCTATATCTGTATGAAAATAAATAATAACTTCACTGGCTGTAGACAGTTTTAAAAGTTATTATTGTATTAATCATGTAGTACACTGCCATGTATTATTCAAACTCTAATGGCTCCTTGGGCAGTAATTTATAAATTAGATTCCTTTTGTCTTTCTATTGTTCTCCCACTCATAAATATAGAAGAACGAAACTGCTTGAGTTCAAGATTTATTCTAAAATAAGTTTGATTATGTTTTGTCATTTTGATTCTTTGAATATGTTATCAAGACTAATTTTTCACTGAAAGTAATTAAATAATATGCACTTTTTTCAGAAGAATATGTCATCTTTAGCTTAGTAAGGAATAAATAAAATTAGTGTATAAATGTTATCATGTTAACCCGAAAACGGCGAAAGGGGGGGTATTGAACTAGCTCCCCATGGGCGAGCATATTGGCTCCATTCAGGCCTATAATCGTCATTTTACGATAAATATCGTTATTACTTATTCATATGAGCCTATTTTACCTTCACTATGAAGATAGTAACCTGTAACAACAACAAAACAAGTAAAATATAATTTTTCTGGTCAAAATCGTGAATATAGATGGACCAGCCCATTCATGAAGTATGGAGAAAATTGAGGCAACCCCTCCCTCCACGAGGCCTCAAGCCACACTGAGCCTACTCATACACACACTCGGTTATGTATCACACCCGCTAGGCACGTAAGCACATCCTCCACACAGTTTGCTAATGTTAGCACAAAAATATACCAGCAAATTAGGGAATAACAGGGAAAATAGGTGATAATTGAAGGGGGAGGGGAAAGGGAGGAAGGAGAGGATGTGGAGGAGTGATATGAGGTATAGGGAAAAAAAAAAAAAAAAAAAAAAATTAGTGCTACTGGGGCTGTTTAAATATTTGTTTAGGCCTCCCTCTTAAATTAAGAGCTTTGCCGCCGTTGCCCAGTAAAACCTCTTATGAGCTTTGCAGCTGTTTACGGGTTAATACCTTGCATGCCCCTGCATAAAATCTTCCAATTGATTCAAAGAGGTTACCTCATTGGTCGATCTAGGTCAGGTTTGGGTTTGGCTGGCAGGGGTACCCCACCACTGGAATTCACTGGAAGTGGCTATTCATGATACCTGGGACACTGCAGAAGATTTTGCAAGTAATTTGAAGTGGTTACCTCATGAGCTGATCTGCAGTAGGTCAGTTCTGGGATTTTGCAATTCTCGGGCGTAGCTGGCAGGGGTACCCCAGTAGTCCCACCACTGGAATTTGCTGTCAGTGGCCATTCATGATATCTGGGACCCTGCAGAAGATTTTGCAAGTGATTTGAAATGGTTACCTCATGAGCTGATCTAGGTCAGTTCTGGGATTTTGCAATTCTCGGGCGTAGCTGGCAGGGGTACCCCAGTAGTCCCACCACTGGAATTTGCTGTCAGTGGCCATTCATGATATCTGGGACCCTGCAGAAGATTTTGCAAGTGATTTGAAATGGTTACCTCATGAGCTGATCTAGGTCAGTTCTGGGATTTTGCAATTTTTGGGCGTAGCTGGCAGGAGTACCCCACCACTGGAATTTACTGTCAGTGGCCATTCATGGGACCCTGCATAAGATTTTGCAAGTGATTTGAATTGGTTACCTCATGAACTGATTTAGGTCAGTTCTGGACCCAGATTCACTAACGGTCGTACGATCCGAAAACTCCCTTACCGTTCCCTTACGTCTCAACGCTGGTATTCACGAAGCGTCGTAGCGGCCATCTTTGATCGTAGGAAGCCCCTAAAATCCCCTTTCGCAAAGGGTGGTCCAGACCACCCTTACATGAATTTGACCCGGATATAGGTACACAAATATTGATAACACAACCCGCGACCATAACAAATTCGTCTGCAGTATAGCTCTTTATGACACACTAAGTCATTATTGAGGCAAAGATAGCGCAATATGATTGTTAACTTGTGTTTACAACACCATTAAGGCATTTAATACAAAGTATGAATATATTTGTATCCTTAATGTCTTATGACAGGCCGAATTAAGCTATGAATAGCCTACATATGCCAGCCTAGACCTAGTCAAGGTTAATTGATGCACAAATTCATGTGCTGCGACAACACGTAGCCTACCATTAGTAGATTTTAACCCTCATTTATTGCGGAAATGTTTTATTCCAACTCCCCACCATCTCTGAGTTAGATTAGGGTAGCCTATTCCTCAACACATTTGAAAGTATCACAGGAACAAAATTATGAAAAGAATTACCCTAGGCCTAGCCTAAAAAATGAATAAATAATAAACGCTGTGTGAATAATTTTGTTTAGCCTAGCCTAGGCAATAACCTAGGTTTATTTTGAAAAAGTTAGGGCTATTTAGGCTAGACAAGTTAGGCCTATGTATGGTATTTTGGTTAGGCTAGCAATGCCTAGCTGGGTTAGATTAGGGTAGCCTATTTCCTCAACAAATTTGAAAGTATCACAGGAACAAAATTATGAAAAGAATTACCCTAGGCCTAGCCTAAAAAATGAATAAATAATAAACGCTGTGTGAATAATTTTGTTTAGCCTAGCCTAGGCTATAACCTAGGTTTATTTTGAAAAAGTTAGGGCTATTTAGGCTAGACAAGTTAGGCCTATGAATGGTATTTTGGTTAGGCTAGCAATGCCTAGCTGGGTTAGATTAGGTTAGCCTATTTCCTCAACAAATTTAAAAGTATCACAGGAAAACAAATTATGAAAAGAATTACCCTAGGCATAGTCTAAACAAAAAATAATAGGCTAGCCTATATGGTGGTGTGAATATTTTTGTTTAGCCTAGCCTAGGATATAACCTAGGTTTATTTTGAAAAAGGTAGGGCTATTTTGGCTAGAAAAGTTAGGCCTACGTATGGTATTTTGGTAAGGCTAGCAATGCCTAAGCATGGTAAAGTACAAAGGAGTACAAAGGAAATCAAGCAACAACAGATCTAGTGACCCTTCTAGGTTGCTTGTCCTCCAAAACACTGAGGATCAAGTGTCCAAACAGTGGTTTAGAGTGGGTAAGGGAACATTGGAAAGGGAACTACTGCCCTGCCACTAACGTGGCAGGACTAGGAAGTTAGTAGGGGACATATGGGTTAGTAACTGAGGGGAGGATAAAGTTATTCATTTACAAACGCAGTCAGTCGCGGGTTTGATGCGAGATATTTGTCTAGGCGGAATTTAAATGAATCAACGGTGCTGCAGTCTATAACGTCTCGGGGAAGCCCATTCCACAAGTTGACAACTCGATTGAAGAAGAAATTCTTAGATTCGTGCGAGTTAAAAGATTTACCAATAATTTTGCAACCGTTTCCCCGCGTGTAATTAGATTGGTCGATAGTGAAGTACTTACTACAGTTCATATTGTCGATGCCTTTGATGATTTTGAACACTTGAATTAAGTCGCCTCTTAATCTGCGCTGGGTTAAAGGAAATAGATTTAATTCTCTAAGACGCTCTTCGTATGGTTTGTTCTTTAGGCTAGGTATCATTTTGGTAACTCTACGTTGAACTCGTTCTAGCTTGTTTATATCTTTTTGGTAATAAGGGCACCAGGATTGAACGCAGTATTCCAGAAGAGGGCGGACTAAGGAATTGTAAAGGGTTAGGATAACTTCTTTGGATTTATGCTCAAATGACCTGCCTATAAAGCCAATTATTTTGTTTGCCTTCTTAACAACTTCTGAACATTGTTGACTCGGTTTTAGGTTACTCGATATTGTTACTCCCAGATCAGTTTCTCTGTTTACATTCTTAAGCTGAGTGCCATTCATCGAATAGTTTGCTTTCTCATTTAGGTATCCGACATGTAGTACTTTACATTTATCCGCATTGAAACTCATTTGCCAAATTTGGGCCCAACATGACAATTTATCTAGATTGTGTTGCATATCGTCAACTTGTTCTTTTGAGAGTACGCTATTTGCAATTTTTGTATCGTCAGCAAATTTTGAGATTGTGCAGGTGAGACCCTCATCTATGTCGTTGATGTAAATTAGAAAGAGAATTGGTCCTAGTACCGATCCCTGGGGTACCCCGCTACTTACATTGGTCCATTTAGATGCCTTACCGTTTATGACTACCCTTTGCTTTCTGTTGCTGAGCCAATTTTCTATCCATTTCAACACACCGTCTTGTATTCCATGCGCTTTTAGTTTTAGCAGTAAACGTTTGTGGGGAACTTTGTCAAAGGCCTTTTGAAAATCAAGGTATATAATATCTACAGCTTTACTCTCATCGTAGAGGTTGAGGATATCGTGGAAGAAGTCTAAGAGGTTTGTTAAACAGGAACGTTTTTTACGAAAGCAGTGTTGAGTATCTTTAAGTATGTTATTTTCCTCCAAGTGATTTACGAGTCTGTCTCGTATGACCGTTTCTAGCATTTTACATACAACTGAGGTTAAGCTAATTGGACGATAGTTACTGGGTAGGGATTTGCTGCCTTTTTTGAATATCGGTGTTACGTTGGCTAGCTGCTTAGCCTAGCAGGTTAAGATGGTGTTTGCAGGCGTACCATCCTCATTGTTAACTAGCTGTTATTAGTCCCATGCTGGTAATATATTTGATGATGGCAATAAGTCATGGGAGGTGAGGGGGACAAAGCCCCCCTCAACCTATCATTATTTCCCATGGCCAACTGTTGGATAATAGATTGAGGAGGCCTATGCTAGGCCTATTTTGAAAAGGTAGATAGGCCTTGAGGTGTTGTGAATACAAAAACATTACCCTAGGCCTATTTTGAAAAATTAGGCCTAGGCTAAGTCTGGCATTTTGGCTTGGCTAGAACTGCCTGTGTAAGCATAGACATAGTAAAGTCTGGCATTTTGGTTTGGCTCGCCCTGTCTAGGTGTAGACATGGTAAAGTAGAACAATATACTGTGGTTAAGGTATAAATAATACACTCCCAACTAGCCTAACATATGATTATCAATGATCAATCCGTCAAAAAATCCTTTAACTTGGGCCACTAACAGGCGTCCCTGTAGCCTAGCTAGGCTAATTTCTTATCATCAATTCACAAGATACTCTATTCTTCTTCCTGCTGGCTGTGGTGGATCGAATTAGCCATGCTAAACAATGACAAGCTCATAAATTAAAGTATATTAGGTTCTTCTTGGCGCTTCGGTCATGTGGGTGACATATTGTTTATTTACAAAGGCCAAGCGCCTGATTGGTCAAGAGAAGCCTCGGTGAAAATAACCGAAAGGGAGCCGTAAGGGAGCTCAACGATGCGTTCGTGAATACACCTTCCGCACTCCCTTAGGAACGATCGTAGGTTGCTGTACGACATCGCACGCTACGACCGTTAGTGAATCTGGGTCCTGGGATTTGGCCCTTTTCGGGCGTAGCTGGCAGGGGTACCCCACCACTGGAATTTACTGCCAGTGGCCATTCATGATATCTGGGACCCTGCAGAAGATTTTGCAAGTGATTTGAAGTTGTTACCTCAATAGCTGATCTAGATCAGCTTTGAGGGTCTATTTAATGGGGGATGGCAGGTGCAACCCACCAATGAAAATTGCTGTCATCACCCATGTTTCATACATTGGGTTATGGAATGCCTATTACGGTTATTTAGGATGGGTTACTGTGCAAAGCTGATCTAGATCACTTTTGGAGTGGATATAATCCACTCTCCTGGCCACATCCACCACAGCAAGCCTGCCAGTCGTCCAGTTCCATACATTAGTATTGATAGGTGATAATTTGGTGGGAAAGAAAATTGGTTACCTTTCCAGTTAACCAGACCCCTCCGGGCTCTCGCTCTAAACCCTTCATGTATAAAAAAAAATCCCCTGCACCATCAGAACGGTTACATACCTTGCCCACCTGGCTAAAGAGAGGTACCAACTCCTCATCTGCCTGCTGGCACCGCATTAATTTAGCTGGAGCCACCGCCGCCAATCCATTATGCGACATATAACAGGGCAAGGTTGGTGGCGAAGCGATAACTGGGCCACCCGTAGGGCTCCTATTATTGCCTTCCTCACCACCTCTGGCGCCAGAGTCAACTAAAGGATCTAAGTCAAAAAGCATCCCAGTATCACACAAATCACTCTGGGTACCAACACAATTTGTGGGAGATATTGGTAGTGCGCCCTCTTGGCTGTCCACTCCCTCCTCTGAACTATTTATCACGTCATCCACTCAGTCTTCCTCCTCAACAAAGTCATCCTGACTCGCGACCTTGGCCATTGACCGCGTTACAGCACATACAGGATAAATCTCAGAGTCGTGGTCATCGGGAACTTCAGGCAGAATAACACTGAAGACACACACTGGCGGTGGGAAAACCTGATCACCCGCCATATCAGCACCAAGCAAATAGTGCACTCCTTCCATGGGCAAAGTCTCCACGACTGTCACTGGTGCAGAAGAAGTCACTACAGGGCACCTCAATGACATCTGAACCATGGGGTGACATGCCTCAGAATTTACCCCACGCACCAGCACAAATTCATCCCCTTTAGTGTCCATCCCAGGAAACCGGACACACAAAGACTGTCAGGCCCTTTGAGTCCCTGAACACTTTAACAGGTAAGACTTGTCCATTCTCCAGCTCTACCTCCCCATCATGCAAAAAGGCACGCCCCCAAACCTGCGGGTCCTCCGAACTACTACCAGCGATACCCGGGGAGTCCCCAACTGGGCTCACAGTCGTCTGCAGTCGCTGCATCAACACATTTGTTGTTGGGAACATCATTACGTTTGTAATGACAATGTAGGTACGTGCGAAAAGACCTTTCTGACAAACGTTAACATTTGTAATATTATTACGTAAAAAACGAAGTTTTGTATACGTCTAGAATGCGTTAAATCAATACGTTTGTTGTTGGGAACGTCATTACGTTTGTAATGACAATGTAGGTACGTGCAAAAGACTTTTTTGACAAACGTTAACATTTTTACTATTATAACGTAAATAACGACCTTTTGAGTAAATCTAGAATACGTTTCATCAATACGTTTGTTGTTGGTAACGTCATTACGTTATCATTAGCCATTTTTTAATATGGAGAAGACGTTCGTATTCCATTACATAAATATTAACCATGTGTGTAGGACTGTAGGTGCATAAAACGTTATTGTATAAAGTCTTTATTTGCTTATACAGCAACGTTTAAATTTTGCTAATGCTTACGTTTTGGTTACATATTTACTTGACGTATTGTTAACGTTGTTCTACAACGTCATGAATTACAAAATAAATTTTTTTTATGCACGTAGTAACTACGACGTTATGATTTTATCATAAAAAAAGGTCTACATACGACGTATTTCTTACGTTTCTGAAACCTATTGTTTCACGTTATTGTGTTACCCTTGTTCGACCAAACCATAACTTCGTGGTTATGTAGTGTTCTAAGTGGGAACATTCAGGTCAAAGAACTCGCTCTGCTCACTCTCCACACGTACTGCCGCCTTTGCACCCTCACACATGCTCTTCACTGCTTTCAGCAACTTGCCATCTACTCCGTAATCAGATTGAGGCGCTCATTCGCGGAACGTGATTACCGCCACCTCTGGCAAAAGCCGTTATATTATCGCATTATATTGCCACAACCTTCTCGAATCTGGAGCCGCGGTAGGGAGCTATATTTGAGAATGTCAACATGGTTGAAAATCGCATAAAGTAAGACGCACTTTCATCCGTGTTGACAGGGCGTTTGCCTAGCCCTAGTCTCTGCATCGCATAGGGTGATACGCGCCACCCAGGCAGCGTGTGTTCAGCCAGCCAATGACAGCCCGGCTATGGTACCGCGTGGGCGCCAGCTCAGCCACTCACGGCGCGCGTTGCTCTCTGTTCTCCCGCCACAATACAGTCTAGCTCAGCTCTCACGCCGTACGGATCATTTACCTCGCACCTGGTGTTGTTTTTGTGCCGTTTTGACCGTGTTGCAGTGCTTCCCTGAACAATGAGTGATAGTGAGAGTGAGAGTGATAGTGGGAGCCCACCCCCACCTATAAAAAAGAGGTGTAACCCGGACAATTGGTCTGAAATAATCGCCAGGAACAAGAGAAATACTGGGAAGGAATATGTCAGCCGCCAAACAGGAAATACAGTGAATGCTAGAGTTATTGGGCCGCCTTGCAATGATGGATGCTACGATAAAATTGCTGAACCTATCCGCCAAGCAATCCACAATAACTTCTGGCAAACTGGAGATTGGTTAGTCCAGAATACCTTCATTCAGAAACACGTTCTGTCAGTGCCAGTGAAACGACGAAGAAAGCCTGCCGACATCAACAACCCTGGTCCCCATCGGTCATGCACCCGCAAATTTACTCTCTCCTACCAGTCTACAACTTATAAGGTTTGCAAGACAGCCTTCATCAACATTTTAGCCATAGGTAGGACAAGATTAGAGAATGCCCTGACCCACGTGAGTGACACTGGTACACCGAAGAGAGACGGCCGCGGGCAACACAAGAACCGTGTCACCATTGCAGGTCCTGATGCAAAGCGTGTGCACAAACACATTGCATCATTCCCCAGCGTTACCAGCCATTATAGCAGAGCCAAATCGCCCAATTTGCGGTACCTAGAGACATCGTTGAGTTTAAGCCGGATGTACCACCTGTATTCTACCTGGATGGCTGAGAATTATCCTAACAACAGCGTAGTCAAGGAAAGTTATTACCGGAAAGTTTTCAAAAGTAAAGAACTCTCCTTCTCACCACCAAATACTGATACTTGCTCGACCTGTGACCTAGCTAAGACCACTTTGAAACATGCCAGTAATGACGCAGATAAGGCAATCTTGCAGGCTGAACTTGATGAACACCTGGCGATGGCACGGCAGGCACAAACACTTATGAAGACTCTGGGGCAGGACAGGGACGATGATACTCGTGTCATAGCCTTGGACCTCCAACAGACACAGCCAATACCTCGTCTCACCACTAATGCTGCCTACTATAAGAAGAAAGTCTGGCTGTACAATTTATGCATTTCCAACCTCAAGACCGGTGAAAACCAGTTCTTCGTGTGGGATGAGGTGACAGGTGGGCGTGGCTCGGTCGAGGTGGGTTCGTGCATCAAAAAGTGGATCGAGAATGAAGTACTGCGTCATGGTGATTTTGGCAAGCTTATACTATTCAGTGACAATTGTGGTGGACAGAATAAGAACATTAATATCATGCTCTGCCATCTTTACGAACTGCACAGTCGCCGTCTTCAGGAAGTGGTCCATTATTTCCTCATCCCAGGACATAGTTACATGGCGTGTGACAGGGCTTTTGGGAACATAGAAAAGCGCTTCAGGTTTGAGGGGAACATCTATGATTTTGAACACTATATCAAGGTGATTGAGCGTGCGGTCCACGCAGGTAACAAGGTCATTCCCATGGTGAGAGAGGACTTTCTAAACTTAGACCTGTTGCAAAGTGTCATAACTCACCGTACACCCGCCTAGCCACTCCTATTCTCTGAATGTCGCCGATTCTGCTTTACTCTGCAATATAGGGATGGGTATCAGCTGTCTCGAGGCTACGAGGGGCCTCTGCATTGTCTCAGGCTTATGCCAGGTAAAGCCAAGTATGCTCCATCGGCCTTTAATCTGTCACGAGTGCCACTCACCCCCAAGTACCCAGCTGCCATCAAACTTCAAGCTGACAAACTCCAAGCCGTCCACGACCTGCTATCCTACATTCCGCCAATCCACTCGGAGTATTACCACGAACTTTTTCGTATGCAGAGGGACCTCAGTAGAGCAGCTAGACCAGCCTTGGACAACAACTCTGACTCCTCTGATATTGATGACAACCTGCAAGAGTATGCAGATGATAGTGACAGTGATAGCGACACTGCCTGACTACTCGGTGAGTATGAATATATAAATGTAACAATAGAATAGAGTAATAATGCATTTTAGTAAGGTAAAATTGTTAAACAATAGCAATCTTTACACAAGAACATTATAGTAACTAGCCATCAAATTCTTTCCTTAGATTAAAATTTTGTAAAATCATGTCCTTCCCAAGCTGAATAAAACATCCCAAATTAATTAATTAACAGTAATACTAGCTTACTTTCTATAATAATAAATCAATAACATTAAAGTAGCAAAATTATTACTCTATTCTTGTGTTTTACTTATTCATTATTATTCACCATGTCTTCCTCCATTTTCTAATCTTTATTATCGCTTATTAATTTTATAAAATTATGTTTCTATTATCTTACCCTACTCTTCCATGTCTTATTATTATTCACTGATAATATTATTTATGTTTTATTGTTATACATTTGCTTTTTCTCAACGTTTCTACAGTATTGAATTGATATGGGGTTATAAAATCATGGGATTATTTCAATCACACTCACGTTACTATTAATTACAAGCAATTTATTTTTATTTTTTTTGTGGTACATGGCTAGATACTATTTTCCGAACATTTTGATAACACTGTCACCTCTCTCCTTAATCGGGTCTGATAGTTACAGCTTTTTATAAGTCGGCAAACTTCAGACGCGATTTATTTTTTATTTTATTTTGGGCAACTATCATGTTCTGCGATAAATTACAAGCAATTTATTATTATTTTTTTGTGGTACGTGGCTAGATACTATTTTCCGAACATTTTGATAACACTGTCACCTCTCTCCTTAATCGGGTCTGATAGTTACAGATTTTTATAAGTCGGCAAACTTCAGACGCGATTTACTCCTTTTTTTATTTTGGGCAACTATCATGTTCTGCGATAAATTACAAGCAATTTATTATTTTTTTTTTTTGTGGTACGTGGCTAGATACTATTTTCCCAACATTTTGAAAACACTGTCACCTCTCTCCTTAATCGGGTCTGATAGTTACAGCTTTTTATAAGTCGGCAAACTTCAGACGCGATTTACTCGGTTTTTTATTTTGGGCGGTCAACATGTTCCGCGAATGAACGCCTCGTATATTCTAAGTACTTTCCACAAACGTTCTCTATCCACTCTGTCATAGGCCTTCTCCAGGTCCATAAAGGCAACATACACCTTTTGTTTCTTCTCCAGATATATCTCCACAACACAATTCAGGGTAAAAATCTGATCTACACATCCTCTTCCCTTCCTAAAACCTCCCTGCTCGTCGCCTATCCATTTTTCCGTTCTCACTCTCACTCTCTCAATCACTACCCTACTGTATACCTTCCCTACTACGCTTAGAAGACATATTCCTCGGTGGTTACCACACACTCCTCTTTCCCTTTTGCCCTTATATAGGGGGACTATTATGCCAGTCTTCCAGTCATCGGGTGCACTCCTCTTCTCCCATGCTAGTTTGCACATTTTCCATACTCATTCGATCACTATCTCACCACCATACCTCAACATTTCCCCACACACTCCATCTGTTCCTGGTGCTTTCCCCAACTTCACTCTTTTCATGGCTTCCCACACTTCTGACCTCCTGATCCCCACCTCCTCCTCCACTACTTCTCTTCTCCCTCCCATACCATGTCCAGCTATGTTTGCTGGCTCTTCATTCCTTACATTTAGCAACTCATTGAAGTACTCCCTCCATCTTTCGACTCTCTCTTGCTTCTCGGCTAGCATTCTCCTATTCTTATTTTTCACACCCTTACTGTTTCCCTTGCTACCTTCCCTAACTTTCTTGACTTCTTTCCAGAACAGTTTCTTACTCTCCCTCCATTTTACACTCAGATTCCTTCCAAATTCCTCATCTACTCTTCTCTTACTTTCCTTCACTACTCTCTTCACCACCCTCTTACTCTCCACGTACCTCGCTCGTTTCTGTCTCTCGACATCTTCATTCCCTCTACTACCCAACCACTCTCTATATGCTTTCTTCTTTTCTTACACAGCTATTCTTACCTCTTCTGTCCACCATGCTGTACCTTTCACTCCCCTGCCTCTTCTCACTCCACACACCTCCTCACATGCTGCACAGATCTCATCCTTAAACACCTTGCTCATCTCCTCCACTTCCTCCATAACTTCCAGGTCGAACCCACCTAGTCGTCTTCCCACTGCTCTCCTGTACTCTTCCCTGACTTCCTCCTCCTGCAACTTCTCCACCCTCCTCACCATTCCACCCTCCTCTTGCCTCCCTCCAGCTCTCCTCACCCACTTCTTTTGTATCCTAACGTTAGCTACCACTACATAATGATCAGACAGACCCCCTCCAACACCCCTATACACCCTTGCATCCATCACAGATTTCTTCATTCGTTCATCCACACATACATAATCAATCAATGACATTCGTTCCACCACTGTCTTATCCTTCATCGTCAACATCCGCTTCCACGTGTACCTGTTGATCATTCTGTGTCGGAAGAATGTGTTGGCTATCCACAGCCTCCTCCCCACACATACGTCCACAAGTGCCCTACCATTCCCATTCACCTCTGATGGTACCCCCCACCCTTCCACCACTCCCTCAACTTTCCTAACTCCCACCTTACCTTTCATATCCCCAATCAGAAATATTCTTTCGTTCTTGTCAAACTTCTCCAGGCACACCTCCACATTCATCCAGAACTCCTCTTTCTTTCTTTCAAGTTTTTCGTCGTCGGGGCATACACGCATACAATCACCCACGATTGTATACCTACTTTCATTCTCACCCACACAATCCTTGAACCCACAGACCCATACTCTCTTACACATTCCTTCCATTTGCTACTTACAAACAAACACGCACCTTCTCTCGCTGTTCCTTCACTCACTCCAGCACACACACCCATTCCACACTCCCACTCTCTCACATATGAACCTTTCCATTTGGTCTCTGTCATTCCACATATATCCAGCCTGGCATTCACTAGCACTTCCAAAACCTCTCTCTCTTTTGTGCCATCATTCATGCCACTAACATTCCATGTAGTCATTCTCAGAATGTCCGAAGGAATGTCCTTAGTCGATCGTGGTTCGTCAACATAGGTTCCGTCCGCATCCGAGGCTGTTCGTTCATTTTTCTTTGCTTAGGTAGTTTTTCCGGGTGGGGGTCGCAAGCCCACCGACCCAACCTCTTTAGTCGCCTCTTACGACACGCAGAAGGCACGTGGGGCATATTCTATTCCCTAACCCCCATGGGGGTTACCTCATTATATAGGCTAATTTATCCTAATCTAAAACCTAGATTAAGCTATCTTCGCCAGATTTAGATATCAAACATACAAAAAGAGGATTTGTTTATGCATACACATGTGGCGCTGGTGTCGGCGGCGGCTCTCTACTTGACAAAGAAAATTTTGAAAACAAACTGTATCAGTCAACAATATAGGTACAATGTCATGCATGATAAATACTGGGTGGTTTACTAAGCACTCAACTACAGTGAAGGCTAAAATAACTACAATAAGGGCTAGAACTTTATAATATAAAAACAAGCAAATAGTTTGTTTACTTTAGTGCGTCGTCACTACCCGGTACTAATGTAAACAAAGGCAGTCGCGATAAACAATCGTGTATCAATGAAAAACACAACAAAATAACATGCAAAGCAACTATTGGGTGGTTCAATTAGCACTTACCTATAGCTCATGCAAACAAATAAGGGGATGAGATATGGAATACTCAAATTATGGTCAAATTTCAAGCGGCAAGAACGAAGTGGTGTTGACGCTTCGAGCTGAGCCGGTGAGAGGATTATAAAGGGGGTGAACAAGGCGAAAAGTGGCAGACCGGAGGTGAAAGAAGAATTCCAAGATACATTTTGTGTGTGTGGGGGGGGGCTAGGAAAAGTTAATTTAATTCACCTGGTAGGTGTATTTCTGGCTAGATAAGGCGAGAATGTAAGACAATTTCTAGGCGAAAGGGAGAGGAAACTCACAGGATTTTGGAGAATGAGGTCAGAAGAGGATTCAAAGGAGGCCACACGGAAGGTGAAAGAGGAGCAAGCAGAATGCAAAAGGAATACAGATGACTTACAAATTCAGCAGACCTAAACGCCCTTACGAGGCAGTTTGCAGATCTACAAGTAGACAAAGGATAGTAGAGAAGAAGGCTCCTCCACACCATCATCCCTTCATCCATGCGGTGGCGTGGGCACAGTTGGGAGAAATACCATTTAAAAGGGGAATAAAGAAGATCAAGAGGAGATGGAAGATATAAGAGGAGAAAGGAGGACAGAAAGAAGTGGTTGGCAGAATGCGAGGATGATGGATGGAAAGAAAACGCAAGGAGAGATATATACACATGGACATAAGAGTAAAGATGTGTTCAGATCCAAGAACGGGAAGGAGAGGGAAGACCAGAATGCGCATTGCAGGAAGAAGGGACGTGGAAAGCAAGAAGAAGATCAATGGAAACAACTTGTAAACAAATCAAGTATAGTAGAGAGAGGCAAAGGAGGTTAAGTGGGGAAGGGTTTATTTATTAGTCGATGTATTGACGTATCTATTATGTTTTTAGTTTCTTCCCTAGACCTCCATTCAGCTTAATAAATTATCCCAAAGATCCTCCTTCTAGATACTGTAGATTTGTAATTTTTGTCGGTAGAAAAACGTCCCGGCCACAGGCTTATCCCTTCTAAATTACAGGCCCGTTATCGCTCGCCAGGAAAACATCGACACCTATATGACACGAACGGTATTAATATTGATAAAGAAATGGGTCGAAAAGTCTTAAATTCGCTAAAATAATGGACATTACGTCTAATAATCTGAAAATTAATTGGTCTAAGCAGCCAGACAAAACCACCATCCCCCATAATGAAGATAAACGTTGTTACGTATCTTGATCCTCAAGTGGTTAACTTGATGAATCTAGATAGCACAGAGATATATATTAAGGTAACAGTCAGCTGAAGGCAAAACAAAAGTGAAATCTAATAAAATTATCTCCTGTTGTTGCTTCCTTTCCTTTTGGATCTTAGGACTTAGTATCCTTTATTGACTGATACTCTTTAATTATGAAAAATACTGAAACTAATTAAAGTCATGTAGTATTTATAAAGAATTATTATTTAACCGAAGCTTAGTAGGCTATGGTTATGAACCGAATAAGTTATAGCTAAAGAAGGACTATTAATTCTATAAAAAGTCTTGAAAGATAAATATTAAAGTAAGAATATTTCTGTCTCTTACCCTTTTTTAAATGAATAGCTAGTTTTCTTAATGTACTTTTATTTATTTTTAATGTAATTATTCTTGGTTCTTGTCTTACGTTAATAGTATTATATTATTATTATCATCAGGATTTATATCAAAGTCACATACAAAGTTAGATATATATATTTAATAATTAGTTAAATATATTTCTTAACCACGTAACATTGTAGTTTGATTTATGAGTAAATTAAGTTACAGGATCGCTTCATAGATTCGATTCAGGTCTCACTCAAATAATATGAAAAGCAAAAATAATATTTTGAAGCTAAAAGAATTTTCTTCAGCTTAGGAAATCACTAGAAGTAATATTAACACAGCCATGTTAGTCTAAGGCGATATTACTAATATGAGACAATAGCATCACCGTACTAAGCACCGTTAAGCAATGTAAGCTTAATTAAAAGAAAATGAAAGAACTCGTAAGTATTAATATAAAACAATAGTATTACTTTCATCATAACCCAATTACTTAAAGAGTTGCTTTAGTCCACAAGTTAGTCAACTAAAATAGTAAGTACATAATAATAGCGTTAACGTTAATTCCCAATCAAATAGTTAAGTACATAAATAGTAGCGTTAACGTTAATTCCCAATCAAATAGGTAAGCACATAATAGTAGCGTTAACGTTAATTCCCAATCAAATAGTTAAGTACATAAATAGTAGCGTTAACGTCCCAATCACATATCTCACTAACCAACATAACGTAAGTATTTACACAGAACACACTTAACACACACTTATGTAATCTGACTGACAGTCACAATCCCATTATAATACTTCACCCCGTCTTCCTCCAGCTGCAAGTTCACCTTCCCCAACTCCAAATGAGACTCATTTGAATGCCCACAACTCGGGTCTTATATACTGAACAATGATGGTGTAGGAACGAATCAGGAGGCGAGTGATGGTGCGCTCTCCTATCATAGCTCCTCGAGTTGCATAACAGGTGCGTGGACTAATGGAGTCTCCTGGCGTCGATCATACGTCATAGCGTCGGGTCATCAAAGTAGTTTGCAGGGTCCCCTATGACGCACGCAGGTGTGAAGGCTTGTTTGCTGGTATGCGGGCGAGCTGGTTTCCCACTCGCTGGTTCGCTCGCTAGTCTGCTTCACCGCTTGGGTAGTTTGACACTCCTTCAACTCTAATTCTAACTCTTAAATAAACATACAGGGCTCCGTATGTCAGACCTCCCCCATAGAAAAGAGTTTAAGGAGTATAGTACATAATATTAAACATAATACATAAATAGATTCACCACCAGATTGGCAACAGCAAGATTATAATGAGGATATAATAAGGATATCACCCAAAGTAGGCAACGTCTCCAGGTACCACATCAGAACGTAGCTGGAGCGTTATTCGAACTGCAAGGCATCTCACAGCTGAAGGCTTGACAGCGCACTACTAAAACATGATATTTACCTCGCTACAAGGGAGAGCTAATTGCCAAAATCCTCTCATTATAATAATCTTACTGCTGGATGAGGCCAACCCGGTAAATGTAATCTTTAACTGGTCAGTCGTTGGTTTTTATTTTGGAACTTATGCAAACATTTTAACCCTTATTTAGCGGGTGGTAAGGTATTTTACACTGTACCACTCAGAGGGCATAATCCCGAAATATTCGCTCAATTTCACTCGCCCTAGCGCCGTTACTGTGGCTCCAATGCGAACGAAACTATCATTTTTGGAAAGAGCAACTCTTCGTCTCCCCATATAAGTCTATGAATGGATGTTATGAATGAGTGTGTAGGGTGGGAAGAGGTGAGGAAGAGGAGGTACTTTTTGGTCTATTTCCCAGGCGCGTTCGGTTGCGTTCGCTTTGGCCTGACTTCGGCCTCTCGCGCGTCTACTATTCCTTTGGTAATCGGTCTTATTTTTCTCTTATTTCTCCTTATTTCTGTATTCTCTCTCTCTCTCTCTCTTTCTTTCTCTCTCTCTGACTCCTGTCTGTCTGTCTCTCTCTCTCTCTCTCTGGCTCGCTCGCTTTCCCTCTCTCGCGCGCTCTGTCTCTCTCTCTTCCTCATCCGTATATGTAATTCTCATTATTATTTTCTCTAATCTCTCTCACTCCTCCTGTCTGTCTGTCTGTCTCTCTGGCTCGCTCGCTTTCCCTCTCTTGTGATCCCTTTCTCTCTTCCTTATCCGTATAATTATGTATTTCTCATTATTATTTTCTCTAACTAATCCCTCTATTTCATTTATTTGCTTGTAATATTTCTGTATTATTATATCTTTTTCACTCTTTCTTCAGTTCAGTTTCTGTATTCTCTCTATACGGTGGGAATGGTATTTCGTATGAGGGATGTGCAGCCCAAATATTCAATCTTTCGTTGTTTGGTTGTTTGTATTACCGTAAGAAATTTACTGAACGCCTGCAAATAATACGCTATAAAATGCTTGCAATCAAACTCTCAAGCAATTTCAAGGTCACATGCAATTATAAATGTAGGCTATAGGTAGACCCAGAGAGGAAGAGACAAGAGAGAGAGAGAGTGTCGTGATAATATAACAATGTTACATATGTATCATATATATGAAAAAATAATATATACGGTAGGCCTACATCTGTTCCCCACAATCATATAATGCCAAGCACAAATATTCAATCTTTCATTGTTTGTATTACCGTAAGAAATGTACTGAACGCCTGCAAATAATACGCTATAAAATGCTTGCAAATCTCTCTATTTCTCTAATCTCTCTCACTCCTGTATCTCTGTCTCTCTCTCTCTCTCTCTGGCTCGCTGGCTTCCTCTCTTCCTCATCCGTATTATGTATTTCTCATTATTATTTTCTCTAACTAATCCCTCTATTTCATTTATTTGCTTGTAATATTTCTGTATTATTATATCCTTTTCACTCTTTCTTCAGTTACATTTCTGCATTCTCTCTCTCTCTCTCTGTTTCGCTTGCTTTGCAGGAATTTTGTTTTTGTTTTATATATAATATATAATAATTTACTTATCATTACTTACTATATCGTATAAACAATAGTAGGTAGCCAACTTACCATAATACCGATACACCAAACCGATCCGCATGCGGTTTTGTTTATCACCTGTTTACTAAAGTGCCACCATTATCGATTTTCTTGGAGCCGACTCGAGCGCGAGGGTTACCAATTGAAGTTAAATCCGCTAGCATATATTGTTAGATGTAAGACATGATAAATACCACTAGAAATATGAATTGGCAAAATCCATATAATATCACTTCGAAATTGTTCTGAAATTTCAAAACAAAACCGCTAGTGTAAGTCATTGCTGCTAGATCGAAGTAAAGGTCTCTAGATCTAGCGGAAGTCGCTATACGTATTGGCAGTACTGCACACTCATTCATTTCATTCATTCATTTTCTATTGAGCTCGTCCTGGAATCTTTACGACTCTGAATCTTACGATTGCCGACGGTGATACGTTGTTGACATTGTTGTTGATGTTCTAGTGGAGGGATGAACAAAATATTGTCCTTGTCCAATAATTGCTATTTCATAGTCCCACAGGACTTATTTTGATATATTTATCAAATTTATTGAACGCCTGAAAATAATACGCTATAAAATGCTTGCAATCAAACTTTCAAGCAATTACAAGGTCACATGCAATTATAAAAAGGTATATTGTAGACCACAATCTTCGCCAAGCTTCGTTGTTGCTTGTATTATCGTGAGAAATGTACCATACACCCTGGTTATCGTGAGAAATTTACCGAACGCCTGCAAATAATACGCTATAAAATGCTTGCAATCAAACTCTCAAGCAATTTCAATGTCAAATGCAGTATAGGTAGACCCAGAGAGGAAGAGAATGACAGAGAGAGAGGGAAAGTCAAAAACATCTGCTAGGTGTGATTTCCCCTGAGAGGGAAGAGATTAGTTAGGGGCGTGCCCTGGCCTACATCAGACAAAGAGAGTACAAAGGAGTACAAACAAAGAGAGAGAGAGAGAGAGAGAGAGAGTCGTGATAATATAAAACATTTACACATGTATCATATATATGAAAACATAATATATACGGTAGGCCTACATCTGTTCCCCACAATCATATAATGCCAAGCACAAATATTCAATCTTTCGTTGTTTGTATTACCGTAAGAAATTTACCGAACGGCCTACAAATAATACGCTATAAAATGCAAAGGAAATTTCTTGTAGAGTGCAATTTTGAGGACGTAATGTGCTCTGAGAGAGAGCGGAGCGGTGATTAGGAGCATAAATTACCTCAAGACCGCTCGCCACACAGGGAATTATATAAGGAAATTACCGTATTTTAGGGTTTTTTCACTCGTGTTTTACGATCGTTGAAAGACAACCAGTGATCGTAAAAGGATGGTTCGGGTGTCATTGGAAAGCTCAATTTACGCACTTTCAGGATACATACTTGTATTACGCTCTGGGTATTGTTTATGCATGAAAAAGAGCACGGAACAACCCCATTTAGGGTTAAAAAAAAAACCCGCTGGGCGGCACAGTGAAATATACTCCACCAGCCGCTCGTAAGGTGATAAAATGCTTGCAATCACATTTTCAAGCAATTATAAAATATAAATTGTACTTACCAACACCCACACCAGTATGTTCTTCGTCAGGAACGTCTCCAATTTGCTCAAGGGTCTGTCCAATATCAACCACAACATCCACCCCACGCAAATTATGCTTGGGGTGAAAGCCTATGATCGGGTTATTTTCGTCTTCCGAGTCATCCACACTA
This sequence comes from Paralithodes platypus, assembly GCA_032716605.1. NCBI lineage: Eukaryota > Metazoa > Arthropoda > Malacostraca > Decapoda > Lithodidae > Paralithodes > Paralithodes platypus. Next base: position 14,342,156 of record CM064579.1, read on the forward strand.
CCAAAACTCTCACCCAGACCTTCGACGGTTTCATCCAACAGCTTATTAGAAAGTTCTGAAGAGTTCAGCATGATATCTAGTTCCTGGGTGGTAAGCCGGGCGTGGTTAGTAGGGTGGCGCGACGCACTAGGGATGGCGGCCACCGAATCGAACACGGGCAAATCTTGACCTTCCATTATGGCTGCTTGAGGGTCACTTAGTCACGGTCACGCAGTGGGGATGTGTGGGTGAGCCCTTGTAGTACACCACCTGACCACCAAGTTTCGCTTTCCACCTAAATTAGGGCGGGAATACGCCCACGGACTTAAGTCCGACCCCGCCATTTAGTCCAATTTTCTCGTATCGGACTTAAGTCCGACCCCGCTAAATAAGGGTTAAGGGGTGATGGTCAGTATACACAGTGATGGCACCAGAGGCAGATTGCACATAGACAGCAAAGTATTGAAGGGATCAAATTAACTCCCTCCGACATATTATGTTCCAGTAAGTCCAAGGAGGCACTTGACAAGTATTTTGGGTCTTGAATTTGGCTCATGAGTGTTGTCGAAGCCTTACATTTTTCGCGATTTCCATCCACCAGAATGCTGTTTATTGTGATGTATCATATATCAATGGAAAGAGGAATATTTATAGTACATGATAAAATAAAAAAAAAATGTAAATAAATCGGAGTTCATTTTATCCCTTCAATACTTTGCTGTCTATGTGCAATCTGCCTCTGGTGCCATCACTGTGTATACTGACCATCACCCCTTAAAATGTTTGCATAAGTTCCAAAATAAAAACCAACGACTGACCAGGTGGAGTTTGTTGCTGCAGGAATACTCCCTGGATGTCAAACATATTAATGGGGTCCAGAACGTGCTAGCCGATTGCCTATCACGTATCTGTTAAACTCCCTCCGACATATTATGTTCCAGTAAGTCCAAGGAGGCACTTGACAAGTATTTTGGGTCTTCAATTTGGCTCATGAGTGTTGTCGAAGCCTTACATTTTTCGCGATTTCCATCCACCAGAATGCTGTTTATTGTGATGTATCATATATCAATGGAAAGAGGAATATTTATAGTACATGATAAAATAAAAATAAATGTAAATAAATCGAAATATGAAAGTGTAAATGAGTCCGGAATACAATTATTTCCCATGCAATTGTCTTCACACCGTCCTAGCTCTAAATTGTGAGTGATGACCATATATTTTTTTTTGCTCAAATAATAGGATTTTTTCTCCTCTTTCCAAATCTGAAAACATAAATTGTTTATCTTCAATAGTTCTCAAGCAGTGACCGAAAAAACAAAAAATATGATTTTGATTTATATGGTTTATAACATTTTCAATTTATTTCGTTGCTACGAAGTGTATGGTTTTGAATTTAGGCTGTATGAATACGGCAAATAATGCTGATGAGAATAAAACAAACTAGAAGTTCCTAGGACAAATACCTTTTGCGCTATGAATATTTGAAATGAAGAGCCAAAATGCGAATATTTACGCTTCACCCATCTCTGTTCCGGCGATGCTAGCCGGGTTCCGAGCTGTTCCCCACCGCGTGGTTGCGTTATTTGCTCGGATACGTATATAACTGTATATATCACCGGAATTGGAAAATTGTGCTCTTTCCAATGGTGAAAACAAAAATAATATAGCATAATTGGTTCGCGAGCTATGCACAATTGTTTCCATGCAGTGACCGAAAAAAAAAAATATCTGATTTTGATTGATATGGTTTATAACATTTTCGATTAATTTCGTTGCTACGAAGTGTTTGGTTTTAAATTTAGGCTGAATGAATACGGCAAATAATGCTAATGAGTATAAAATAAACTAGAAGTTCCTAGGACAAATACTTTTTGCGCTATGAATATTTGAAATGAAGAGCCAAAATGCGAATATTTACGCTTCACCCGTCTCTGTTCCGGCGATGCTAGCCGGGTTCCGAGCTGTTCCCCACCTCGTGGTTGCGTTATTTGGTCGGATACGTATATAACTGTATATATCACCGGAATCGGAAATTGTGCTCTTTCCAATGGTGAAAACAAAAATAATATAGAGTAATTGGTTCGTGAGCTATGCGCAATTGTTTCCATG
>CM064579.1:14346746-14376543 GCA_032716605.1 Paralithodes platypus
CCAATAAATTATCGAGCAAAAATGCAAGCACTTTCCACCACTAAATTATCGAGCAAAAATGCACAGGGCTGAGGGAGCATGGCGACATATGCTCGACCAGTAATGAATTTTTTTTCACTATAAACACTTATACAAGTAAAATACACTGCTTCAAGTGATAAATAGCAATATAATTGACTCAATATGGTATGAAATTGATCCACAAACAAGCGAAACCATGGTCCCTCGTGGAGCCCACCTTGGTCACGTACATCAGACTAGCAAAACACTTCACTAACATGGTTTTTATACCCTAAATAAGAATAACACAATAATCCATCGATAACCCAACGATATAGCACTTCGTTTGGGATTATATTAGGGCAGTAATACCAGCCAGGCTGGGCAAAATGGAGGCCCCTTGGTTTAAAGGGCCGCACACACCCACCTACTAGGCTGGCTGATGGGAAGAAACTGACTCTCTCTACCACCGCGGGGCCCTCACAGGGATGCTAGGGGGTTGCTAGATGTTTCCACATGTACATCTAACTTATCGGACTTACCAGCCAAAAAACCGGCTCAATTGCGTCATAAACTTATTTTCTAGCAATATAATAAGTCCATATGACGCGATCGCGTCATATGTGTTTTTGGTTCACTCTGCCATATGACGCGATCGAGTCATATATGTCTGGGAGAGTTAATGCTAACAGCTCCTTCTCAATGACTGAATAGTTACGTTGGGCAGAATTTAATTTTTTACTGAAATAGCACACAGGATGCAATACCTCACAGTCGTCTTCCTGGAGCAACACTGCACCAACCCCGGTATTGCTCGCATCCACTGCTAGGGAAAAAGATCTGTTAAAATCAGGAGCTCGGAGTACAGGATAATTAGATAATATATATTTGGTAGCAATAAAGGCCTCCTCACATTCAGAGGACCACTTAAACTTCACATCCTTACGGAGAAGATCTGTCAGGGGAGCTGTCAACTTTGAAAAATTTAAGATGAAACGCCTATAATAACCAATCATGCCTAGATACCTTTGGATATGTTTCTTAGTGCTAGGAGTTGGGAATTCTAGAATAGACTCTACCTTTGCTTGAGGAGGTGCAACCTGCCCCTGACCTACCGTATTTCCTAGATACTGGACCGTACTCTTTACAAAGGTGCATTTCTTAAGATTAACCACCAGATTGGCATCAGCAAGATTTAAGAACAGCAATCTAAGTTGGTAAAGATGCTCCTCCCATGACTGTGAAAAGATAAGAATATCATCGATGTAGACAACGCACCCAGGTACCCCTTCAGTCACCAAATTCATGAGGCGCTGGAATGTAGCTGGAGCGTTTTTCAAGCCGTAGGGCATTACGTTACAGCAGAAGGCTTGATTGTTGACTACAAAGCATGATATTTCCCTCGCTCTAGGGGTGAGAGCTACTTGCCAATATCCCTTCATTAAGTCAATCTTGCTGATATAGGTGGCTGTACCAATCTGGTCAATGCAGTCGTCGATCCGTGGCAGTGGGTAGGTATCGTTCTTTGTGACAGCATTGACTTGCCTATAGTCCATACATAACCTATGCCTCCCGTCTGGCTTTGGCACAAGTATGACCGGACTACTCCACTGACTTAAGGCCCTTGTGATCAGCTCGTTAGATAACATAAAGTTAAGCTCGACCTGCAGTATACTCCTGCGTTGTGGCGAGACACGGTAGGGGGATAGTTTAATGGGAGTTGCATCCCCTACGTCGATGTCGTGCACGGCCAAAGAAGTGAGCCCTGGAGTATCACGGAACACACTGAGAGACTGAGATAAAACAGAGATTAGTTGGTTCGCTTGATCAGAGGGAAGATGACATAGTTTAGATGGTAATTCCCCCCAAGGTACTGAATTATACTGAAAGTTGGATAGGCTACATGACAAGTCAAATTTTGCATGGATACCTTCAGGCTCTGGAACAGTCTGTTGCGGGTCAGTAAGAGAACTGAAGACTTTGTCCGCACCAGGCTGCCCACAGGTCCTGACATTCACTGCCACAGTGGGAGAATCTGGAGGAGAGGAATCAGGGGACCCATGGTAGGGTTTCAACATATTTATATGGAATACTTGCGTGGGCTTTCTCCTGTCTGGGGTAGTTACTAGATAATCGATAATGCTCACCCTCCGAATGATCTTATATGGGCCCCTGAACTTGACAGATAAAGGTTGGCCAAAAAGGGGGAGCAGGACCAAAACCTCATCACCGGGGCTGAAACTCCCTTTCACGGGCTTTTCTGTCATACCATTTCTTCATGGAGCTTTTAGCCACCGTCAAGTTTTGAGCGGCAAACTCACATGAGGATCTCAGCCGGGTTTTGAAATCTGAAACATACTTGAGGAGGTTTTGGTTCCCCTCCTGGCCAACTAGGCTATCCTGCAATAGTTGCAAAGGACCTCTTACCTGGTGACCGAAAACTAGCTCATTAGGAGAAAAACCCAGGGATTCAGTTGGAACCTCACGAGTAGCAAATAAAAGAAAAGGTACCCCCTTATCCCACTCAACTCCGGTCTCTGTACAATATTTACGTAACATTCCCTTTAATGTCTGATGATATCGTCGAGAACCCCTTGACTCTCTGGGTGGTAGGTGGTAGACTTAACATGCTCGATACCCAACTCCTTCAGGGACTGCTGAAAATGTTAGAGGTAAAATTAGTTCCTTGATCACTTTGCACCTCATGGGGGAAACCCATTCTGGTGAAGAATTTGAGCAGTTCCTTGATGACAGTTGGAGCAGAGGTAGTCCTTAAGGGTATAGCCTCTGGGTAGCGAGTTGCCATGTCCATGATAGTTAATAAATAATTGTTACCTTGGGAAGTCTTAGGCAATGGGCCTACAATGTCCACTACCACCCGAGTAAAAGGATTCTCGAAAACGGGCAAGGGCACCAGAGGATGTACAGGCACCTTCTGATTGGGTTTTCCTGTCATCTGGCAAGTGTGACACACTCTACAGAACTTCACTACATCTTCACGCATTCCTGGCCAGTAAAAGTGGGCTCTGATTCTGTCTAGAGTTTTTCTCACACCTAGGTGTTCTGCCAATGGTATACAATGTGCCATTTCCAAGATATCTCTTCGACAAGGTTTGGGGACTACTACTTGATGGACTTCCCAGGCCCCGTCATCGATTGGTCTGTGTGGCGGTCTCCATCTACGCCACAATACTCCTCCTTTGAGGTAGAAACATTCACCACCCTCCTTCTCACATTCCTCTTCACTCATTGACCTGGCAGCTAACTCCTTGCATTCACTATCATCTCGCTGTAGCTCTACCAGGCCACTAGGACAATTTGGAGGGGTTTCATGGTCATCATTAGGGTCAAGATGAGCCATAAAGGTGTCAGATAAATCCACCTCAGTCACATCATCAGGCACAGTTGGAGTGTCATTCACACTCTCATCATCCCTTTCATCAACTCTTACATTCGGTACATTTCTGTCTGAGGGAACTGCTACTTGAGACATTGAATGAACGTGTGACAGCACACACAGGGAAAACTGTTGGCATCTCCTTTTCGAGCTCACCGGTTAGTGGCTCGTTAACAGGGAAAAGTGACAAAATAGGGTCTGGTCGGACCTTCTCACCTGCTACATCATTCCCCAAAAGGAGTGTTACCCCAGGCACAGGGATATCTTGGGACCTACACAAAGCTATGGTGGCCTCACCCTGTAGTAACTCACATTCAATTTCGCCTTTTACCAAGTGTGCATAAAATTGGCCTCCAGCACCTCTCATTACAACTGGTTCGCCAGGTGGGCACTCAGTGTAAGGATTCACCATGAGGGTGCTAGTAGAACCTGTGTCTCTCAGAATTTTTACCTCATGCATACAACCATTTAATCTCACGTTGCCAGATGAAATAAAGGGACGGTAACTGTCCTGCACTGATGGTGAAATTATTATTGGCTTAACCCTAGTGGGTTGCACCACGCATGCTACTACACCCCTGTCTAGATGATTTACGTTAGCTGCTAGGTACTCCTTCTGTCGGGAGTCTTGTATTAAAGGAACTTTTGGTGCTAGGTACTCCTTCTGTCGGGAGTCCTGCATTACAGGCACATATGGAGTTTGAGATACGGCGGCAACTGTCTGCCCCGATCTCTCTGTTTCTCCTTGGCCCAGCACTGATAAGCTAGGTGGCCTCTCTTGCCACAAAAAGTACATACTTTAGGGGATACGGGAACGTTCCCTCTTTGAGCATTACTATTACTTTGGGGCCCACCTCTGTTACCATTGCCCTGAGTCGCATTTTTAGTTGGGGAAACAATTCTATTTTGGCTAGCTGGGGAAGACGTTATAGGCTTGTGACTGGGTCTGTCAGATTTGTGATTGGGATACTTAAAATTAGAGCTAGAATTATCGTAAGGCTTCTTTCCACGAAATTTGTTGTTGAGCACGTATGTGTCAGCCATGTCAGCGGCGTCGGCAAGACAATCTACCTTTTTCCCCTTCAAATGATAGGATACAGAAGAATCAATTTTCCATAGGAAATGTTCTAACAGGACCAACTCCTTCAGATCGTTGTAGCTTGTGACTTTCTTACTCTTGACCCAATGATTGAAAGTTTTAGTCATGGTCCTGGCAAATACCTTATGGGTTTCTTCTACTTTCTTCTGGTTTTTACGGAAAGATTGCCTGTAAGCCTCAGGCTGCAATTGATAGGTTTTTAGGATAGCTTCTTTGAGATTGTCATAATCGCCTAACTTCTGCTACTTCTGACAAATACGTGGCTCGAGCCTGCCCTGTCAAAACAGTTTGTAACATAAAAGGCCATTGATCTCTTGTCCACTTCATACCTCCAGCAACTTCCTCAAACAAAACAAAGAAATCCTGCACATTATCCTCAGTGAAAGGTGGAATGACACTAGTCATAGTCAATCCCAGAGGGGGAGCAATTACGGGAGCATTTGTATTGACATTTAGTTGAGCCGTACGATATTGATATTCATATTGTTCGGTCGTTGCTCTGGCTTTTATGCTGGCTTCTTCGGTATTTATTCTGGCTAGTTCTATACTTGCGTTGGCTTGTTCGGTCGTTGCTTTATTCTGGCTAGTTCTATTGTTAGTCTGGCTTGTTCGGCATTTGCTTCAGCATGTATTCTGGCTTGTTCTAGTTCGAATAATTGATCAACGGTAAAACCAGGTGGCAATTGTTCATCAAGTTGGCTAGGTTTACTAGGGATCCCACCAACTGCTCCGTCTCCCTCCCCGCCTTCTACAGGGAACAGGTGGGTTTTTATGGTCTGAGCCACTTCTACTTTGGACATGTTTGAGACAGTTAATTGGAGATGTGAGGCAAGCACTTTCAGTTCGGATTTTGACAGACAGTCAATATCAGGGGCTGTGGGTTCTGATTCTATGAAAACTCGAGCATCTTCATCATTAATTAGATGAGGCATGATTAATATTTGATTTTTAAGTAGTGAAACAGTAATGAAACTGAGTGAAACTGTATGAAACGAATCCTGGCAAGGTCGCCACTCTTCTGTTACATATCTTGATCCTCAAGTGGTTAACTTGATGAATCTAGATAGCACAGAGATATATATTAAGGTATCAGTCAGCTGAAGGCAAAACAAAAGTGAAATCTAATAAAATTATCTCCTGTTGTTGCTTCCTTTCCTTTGGGATCTTAGGACTTAGTATCCTTTATTGACTGATACTCTTTAATTATGAAAAATACTGAAACTAATTAAAGTCATGTAGTATTTTTAAAGAATTATTATTTAACCGAAGCTTAGTAGGCTATGGTTATGAACCGAATAAGTTATAGCTAAAGAAGGACTATTAATTCTATAAAAAGTCTTGAAAGATAAATATTAAAGTAAGAATATTTCTGTCTCTTACCCTTTTTGAAATGAATAGCTAGTTTTCTTAATGTCCTTTTATTTATTTTTAATGTAATTATTCTTGGTTCTTGTCTTACGTTAACAGTATTATATTATTATTATCATCAGGATTGATATCAAAGTCACATAAAAAGTTAGATATATATATTTAATAATTAGTTAAATGTATTTCTTAACCACGTAACATTGAAGTATAATTTATGAGTAAATTAAGTTACAGGATCGCTTCATAGATTCGATTCAGGTCTCACTCAAATAATATGAAAAGCAAAAATAATATTTTGAAGCTAAAAGAATTTTCTTCAGCTTAGGAAATCACTAGAAGTAATATTAACACAGCCATGTTAGTCTAAGGCGATATTACTAATATGAGACAATAGCATCACCGTACTAAGCACCGTTAAGCAATGTAAGCTTAATTAAAAGAAAATGAAAGAACTCGTAAGTATTAATATAAAACAATAGTATTACTTTCATCATAACCCAATTACTTAAAGAGTTGCTTTAGTCCACAAGTTAGTCAACTAAAATAGTAAGTACATAATACTAGTGTTAACGTTAATTCCCAATCAAATAAGTACATAAATAGTAGCGTTAACGTTAATTCCCAATCAAATAGGTAAGCACATAATAGTAGCGTTAACGTTAATTCCCAATCAAATAGTTAAGTACATAATAGTAGCGTTAACGTCCCAATCACATATCTCACTAACCAACATAACGTAAGTGTTTACACGGAACACACTAACACACACTTATATAATCTGAATGACAGTCACAATCCCATTATAATACTTCACCCCGTCTTCCTCCAGCTGCAAGTTCACCTTCCCCAACTCCAAATGAGACTCATTTGAATGCCCACAACTCGGGTCTTATATACTGAACAATGATGGTGTAGGAACGAATCAGGAGGCGAGTGATGGTGCGCGCTCCTATCATAGCTCCTCGAGTTGCATAACAGGTGCGTGGACCAATGGAGTCCTGGCGTCGATCATACGTCATAGCGTCGGGTCATCAAAGTAGTTTGCAGGGTCCCCTATGACGCACGCAGGTGTGAAGGCTTGTTTGCTGGTATGCTGGCGAGCTGGTTTCCCACTCGCTGGTTCGCTCGCTAGTCTGCTTCACCGCTTGGGTAGTTTGACACTCCTTCAACTCTAATTCTAACTCTTAAATTAACATACAGGGCTCCGTATGTCAGAACGTTGATAGTAAGCCGGAGAAGGAGATAAGAGGGCAGAAGGGGCGTGGCAATATTAACCCCTTCAGCACCATGACGCCTTTTTACATTTGATTCTGGCTAACATTAGATGATTTTAGGCAGTTTAGGAAGGACCTGCGTCACTAAGAGGGTTTATTAAGATTTACCCATTTGAGTCGTATAGGTAGATTACAAACTAACGAAAATCGTTTAATGGTAGCCTGAATAGGATGCAAATTACCTAATGTTGGTGAAGGGGTTAAAAAATGTGGAACCTTAATATTACCAAACAAGCAACGTGCAGTGTGATGGAGAGGGATAATGTAGCGGAGATGAGATGATATATTATGTATTTTAACCCTTTGCAGATTGTGACGCATTTTGACAGTTTATTATGGCTATCATTAGACGATTTTATACAGCTTAAGAAGGCTATGTGGTAATTATAAGGGTAAAGACTTTCCCAATTATCCCTCTGACTTCCATATACCCTTCCTAATCTGAATAAAATCGTCTACTACTAACCGGACAGCAGAACATTTATGCGTATTGGATCGTGAGAAGGTTAAGTATAAGGGACGTGTAGAAATGCAAGGGTTGAATAAACTATGTAAGACAAGTATGAAGAGGCAAAGACATGGACAAAATATCCTGAAAACAAGAAATATTGGTAAGGAGAGGGACAGGCTTAATATAACAAAAGTAACACGAATGAATAATTAAGAACCAAGGACGTGAGAAGGTAAAGTTTGGGGTGCAGCAACGGGAAGGGAGGAATATAATTAATTACGGGCTAGGGTAAATTTTTGGTAGATATACTGTATTTATTAATTTATTATTTTTTATTTTTTTTGTCATAGTTTCCTCCCTAAGCCTCCATCAAAATATACAAAACATCCCCAAGATCCACTTTCTAGATATATTTGTATATGTTCCCGGCCTAAGGCCGGTTCTCCTTGAATTACAGGCTCGCTGTCGCTCGCTTCGATAACATCGACACCTAAATGGCATGAAAGTTTATATTATTGACAAAGAATGGGGCAAACAGTCATAAAATAGCCAAACTAATGGGCCGAACTAATACATTTTTGAAAACTAATGGGGCTAAACATGAGGGAGAATTGGGGCGAGAAAACACAACTATCCTCCCCTAACCAATGTTCTTAACACCAATATCCCACAATGAAATTAATGAAAGTATATGATATTTATAAAATGGGAGCACTTAAAGGATATCAGAGAATAAAATGCCCTTAAGTGTGGATGCTGAAAGAAAAACTTTGGATGGACGGTAAGAGAAGAATTGAAAAGATAAGAATTATTAAGAATTGATTACCAATGCTTGCCCATATTTTTATTTTTTGCTCACTCATAGATCAGCCTATTCTGTCAATTATGGGTCTATATTTTCCTTTGCACTCCATCTAGTACTTCTTTAATTCATTTTAAGAGTATATTCATCGCATCATCAGTCCCTATTCATTATCAGTCCCTATTCATTATCAGTCCCTATTCATTATCACTCCCTTCATTATCACTCCCTTCATCATCACTCCCTTCATTATCACTCCCTTCATTATCACTCCCTTCATCATCACTCCCTTCATTATCACTCCCTTCATTATCAGTCCCTATTCATTATCAGTCCCTATTCATTATCAGTCCCTATTCATCATCAGTCCCTATTCATTATCAGTCCCTATTCATTATCAGTCCCTATTCATTATCAGTCCCTATTCATCATCAGTCCCTATTCATTATCAGTGCCTATTCATTATCAGTCCCTATTCATCATCAGTCCTATTCATCATAGTTCATTCATTATCAGTGCCTATTCATTATCAGTCCCTATTCATCATCAGTCCCTATTCATTATCAGTCCCTATTCATTATCAGTCCCTATTCATTATCAGTCCCTATTCATTATCAGTCCCTATTCATCATCAGTCCCTATTCATTATCAGTCCCTATTCATTATCAGTCCCTATTCATTATCAGTCCCTATTCATTATCAGTCCCTATTCATCATCAGTCCCTATCATTATCAGTCCCTATTCATTATCAGTCCCTATTCATTATCAGTCCCTATTCATTATCAGTCCCTATTCATTATCAGTCCCTATTCATTATCAGTCCCTATTCATTATCAGTCCCTATTCATTATCAGTCCCTATTCATTTATATATTTATCAATGTTTCATTATTATTTGTTTATAGTTCATCGTCTTTGTATTTACAGAGCCGATGAACTACAAACAAATAATAATGAAACATTGATAAATATATAAATGAATAGGGACTGATAATGCGATGAATATACTCTTAAACTGAATTAAAGAAGTACTAGATGGAGTGCAAAGGAAAATATAGACCCATAATTGACAGAATAGGCTGATCTATGAGTGAGCAAAAAATAAAAAAATGGGCAAGCATTGGTAATAAATAGTTAACAGCAACTAAATTGATGAAAACCCAGATAACACAGTAGATGCAAAATAAGAAGGAATTAACATATTAAAGCAAATATGAGGATGAATCGAAAGGGCAGACAAATATAATTAAATACAAACACCATCTGAAGAGGAGCACTTTATTGACAACGTTTTGCAGATAACTTCTTCAGGTCACTAACTACGCCTTTCATAACAAAGACATAGACGCAGACATTATTGCAACACAAAAGTATGATAATTATAGTATATAAAAAGGGCGAGTGCAAATATTACTTGCATAATTGATTTATGAAAATGTGGAAATATATTGAAAACAAAGCCTTAAAATAAGCATATATAAATGAATGACAGCATATACGAACCCACCTGTCTATTTTTCATATATTTATGTGTCCTCAATTAATAAAATGCCAAGGAAAAGGGGAGTGTGCAGAAAGAAAATAGTATTAAAGAAACTAGCATAAACACAAGTGAAGAGGTATGTCAGGAGCGAGTGATAAAGAGGCGGTGAAGAAGAGACTCCTCTTAATAATGGCAGTGGTGATGTGTGAGCGGAATCCTGAAGACAGACTTGCAAACTGAAAAGGGACAAACCTTGAAGTAGCGGTGGGAATTGAATGACTGAAAGGGAATAGACCGAGATGTGGTGGTGGTGGTGGTGGTGGATTGTGGGACTTGAATGACTGAAAGGTAACAGACCGATAATTGGTATTGGTGAAACTTAAAGGATAAACGAGAACAGAGCAAGAGGGGCTGGTGGTGGTAGTGGGATTTAAAAACAAAAGATAAACAATATATATATATATACAGGTATGTATATATATACAGTAATTATATATATATATATATATATATATTATATAATATTATATATATATATATATATATATGCGCAAATAAGAATGAGCTCGAGAGCGACAGAAGGTGTTCGGAGGCGGATAATAAGTCGGATAGTGAAAGGCAGAACAGGAGGGTGAGACTGAAGGGTGGGTGGGTATTATAGACGGTAAGAGATGGGGGAGCGGGGAGGGGTGGAGAGTAAGCCAAGACAAAGGCAGAACAGGAGGGTGAGACTGAAGGGTGGGTGGGTATTATAGGCGGTAAGAGATGGGGGAGCGGGGAGGGGTGGAGAGTAAGCCAAGACAAAGGCTACAAAGATTGATTGTAAATATAGGAGGCTGGAAAGACATGGCTCAAGATGTATTATTGTTCCTCACTTACATTCTCTCTATCTCTCTCTCTTACTCTCACATACACACTCACTCTCTCTCTATCATTTATATACTGTACTTCCATAACTAAGCCTACTCCTCACAGTGACTTAGGGAATGTATATACTATATTTTACTATTGCTCAGTCAATATTAGTATTTCGCCGACAATCTTGGTAATAATTTGTTCACAGTCAAGAAAAAGAGGCATTACGGGGAGATGGTAGTTTGTCTGGTTCCCCTTCTTCCTCATGTTTAACCCCATTGTTTTTTTTATATTTTAAGATGTTAGGCCCAATAGTTTGGCGATTTTAAGACCTTTTGCACCATTTTGTTGTCACTATTAGGACTTTTCGTGTCATTTAGGTGTCGATATTTTCCTGGCAAGCGATAGCAAGCCTGAAATTTTAGAGGAACTAGCCTTCGGCCGGGACATTTTTCTAGCAATAAATGTACAAATCTATCTTGAAGTAGGGTCTTGGGCGGGTGTTTTATTTAAGCTTGATGGAGGTCTAGGGAGGAAACTTAAATAAATATTAAAAATATACGTAAATGATCAAATAAATAGGCCCACCCCCCCCTTAACTCAACACTTACACTATATGAAACAAAACTACTAAGCACAGGCTATGACAAAACTACTAAGCACAGGCTATGACAAAACTACTAAGCACAGGCTATGACAAAACTACTAAGCACAGGCTATGACAAAACTACTAAGCACAGGCTATGACAAAACTACTAAGCACAGGCTATGACAAAACTACTAAGCACAGGCTATGACAAAACTACTAAGCACAGGCTATGACAAAACTACTAAGCACAGGCTATGACAAACTACTAAGCACAGGCTATGACAAAACTACTAAGCACAGGCTATGACAAAACTACTAAGCACAGGCTATGACAAAACTACTAAGCACAGGCTATGACAAAACTACTAAGCACAGGCTATGACAAACTACTAAGCACAGGCTATGACAAAACACTATGACACTACTAAGCACAGGCTATGACAAACTACTAAGCACAGGCTATGACAACTACTAAGCACAGGCTATGACAAAACTACTAAGCACAGGCTATGACAAACTACTAAGCACAGGCTATGACAAAACTACTAAGCAGGCTATGACACTACTAAGCACAGGCTATGACAAAACTACTAAGCACAGGCTATGAAAACTACTAAGCACAGGCTAACAAAACTACTAAGCACAGGCTATGACAAAACTACTAAGCACAGGCTATGACAAAACTACTAAGCACAGGCTATGACAAAACTACTAAGCACAGGCTATGACAAAACTACTAAGCACAGGCTATGACAAACTACTAATGACACTATGACAAACTACTAAGCACAGCTGACTACTAAGCACAGGCTATGACAAAACTACTAAGCACAGGCTATGACAAATGAATGACTATTGTCAAAGAAGTGTGACTCAGTAAATATTCACAGTTTTAAAAGACAATATTAGGCGAGTATTCGGCTTTGACTATTCACTTTCACACCTGTTCTCTCATGTCATCGAGGTCACTTTTTTACTGTAACTCTAAATTCCTTTCATTGGAGCACGCCTCGTATTGCGTTCCTTTCTGGTTGTATAGTTCTTGTTTTATTTACGCAGAGTATGGTAAGGGGGGAAGGGTCGATTTATTCTTTTGTTTACTTACAATTATTTTAGTTTCCTCCCTAGATCTCTATCAAGTTTTAACAACATTTTCCCAAGATTCCCCTTCTAGATTAATTTGTAAATTTTTTCGGTATAAAAATGTCCCGGCCGAAGGCCAGTTCCTCCTAAATTGCAGGCTGGCTATCACTCGTCAGAAAAAAAAAATCGACACCTAAGTTTCGCGAAGTCTTAATATTGACAAACAAGTGGGGCAAAAGGTTTTAAAAGCACCAAACTAATGGGCCGAACGTTTAAAACACCAAACTAATGGGCCGAACGTTTTAAAATCTGAAAACAAATGAGGCTAAACATGAGGAAGAATGGGGACCAGAGAAAACAACTACCACCCCCTTAAAGGAAAACTATAAGTACCTGCAACAGCTAGAACCCAATATATCTCCGCTTACCAAGTTGGAATTACTGTAACCTCTGTGTATAGAAAATAGTCCGTCAGTCAATTTGGAATGACTTTAGTCAAAGGTTTATTGATTATTATAGAAGCCGAAGGGTTGGTACATGAAGCTTAGCGCTGGAGGCGGAACGGGCAAGAGAAAATACTCACTCGGACTGTTTGATACAACCAGAGGGGAATGGAATAATATTTATGGATTGAGAGAGAGAGAGAAAGAGAGAGAGTACAAAAGAGTACAACGGAGTACAAAGGAAATCAAGCAACAACAAGTCCAGCGATCCCTCAAGACTGCTTGCCCTCCAAAAGACTGATAGTAAAGTGTCCAAACAGTAGTTTAGAGTGGGTAAGGGAAAAATGTAAAGGGAAGACTGCCCTGGGACAAATGTGCGTAACAGGATCTGGAGATGGTAGGAAGGGACAGTTGTTAGTAATATAGAGGGGAACAAACCAATATATATATATATATATATATATATATATATATATATATATATATATATATATATATATATATATATATATATATTCATTTACAAATGCAGTCAACCGTGGATTTAAGGCAAGGTGTTTGTCTAGGCGAAGTTTAAATGAATCAACGATATTGCAGTCTATGACATAAGCCTATTCCACAAGTTGACAACTCGATTGAAGAAGACATAATTCAATTTGTGTGAGTTAAAAGATTTACCAATAATTTTGCAACCGTTTCCCCTTGTGTAATTTGATTGGTCGATGGTGAAATATTTGCTACAGTTCATAGTGTCGATGCTATTGATGATTTGGAACACTTTAATTAAGTCACCTCTTAATCTACGCTGGGTTAAAGGACATGCATATAATTCTCTAAGACGCTCCTCGTATGGTTTGTTCTTTAAGCAAAGTATTATGTTGGTAAATCTACATTGAACTCGTTCTAGCTTGTCTATGTCTTTTGGTAGTAAGGCCACCAGGATTGAATGCAATATTTCAGGAGAAGGCGGACTAATGAATTGTAAAGAGCTAGGATTACATCTTTGGATTTATGCTCAAATAACCTGACTATAAAGCCAATGTATTTGTTTACCTTCCTAACAACTTCTGAACATTGTTGACTCGGTTTTAGGTTACTTGATATTGTTGCTCTCAAATCAGTGTCTCTGTCTACATTCTTAAGCTGGGTGCCATTCATTGAATAGTTTGCTTTCTCATTCCGGTTTCCGATATGTAGTACTTTACATTTACCAGCATTGAAACACATTTGCCGAATTTGAGCCCAATGTGACAACTTATCTAGATTATGTTGCATATCTTTGACATGTTCATTTGAGAGTATGCTATTTGAAATCTTGTAACATAAGTAAACTTTGAGATTATACAGGTGATACCCTCATCTATGTCATTAATGTAAACTAGGAAGAGAACTGGTCCTAGTACCAATGCCTGGGGTACCCCGCTACTTACATTGATCCTTGTGGATGCTTTACCGTATATGCTTTCTGTCACTGAGCCATTTTTCTATCCATTTCAACACACCGTCTTGTATTCCATGCGCTTTTAGTTTTATTAATAAAGGTTTGTGGGGAACTTTGTCAAAGGCATTTTGAAAATCAATGTATATAATATCTACAGCTCATCATATCATATCATATCATATCATCATATAGGTTGGGGATATCGTGGAAGAAGTCTAAGAGGTTTGTTAAGCAGGAGAGTTTATTACGAAAGCCGTGTTCAGTATCTTTAAGTATGTTGCTTTCCTCTAAGTGATTTACAAGTCTGTCTCTTGTGAGTGTTTCTAGTATTTTACATACAACTGAGGTTAAGCTAATTGGGCGATAGTTACTAGGTAAGGATATGCTGCCTTGTTTAATATTGGTGTTACGTTGGTGAGCTTCCACTGATCAGGCATAGTCCCAGACTGTAAGGATTTATTGAAGAGTAATGTCAGTGGTTTGGAGAGTTCATACTTAGCTTCCTTTAGAACTCTAGACGAGATCGTATCAGGTCCAGGCGATATATTTACCTTGAGTTTATCCAAACCTCTCAAAACTTCTCTCTGTAATGCTGATAATGCTTAGAACGTCCGAATTATCTTTCTGAACCGGCGAAGCTGTAGAGATGTTACTAAGGTCTTCCATTGTAAAAACTGATGCAAAGAAGGTGTTGAGAGCGTTACTAATTTTTGCTTTATCTTTAGTGTAATCTCCTTTTTCATTGACTAACGGTCAGGCCGTAGAAGTCACTACTTTCTTCTTCCTGATGTAACTATAATTTGTTTTTGAGTTTGTCTTACTTTGATTTGCAACTTGTAATTCTAGCATTGTTTTACTTTGTTTGAATAACTTTTTGGCTTTGCGTCGTGGATCTACAAATATCACTTTATATTAATGGGTGTCAGAGATTTTGTATTTATCATTACCGGTACCATTCTTTTTAGCAAGCAGACAATCAGCAATGTCTTTATTCCACCACTTAGGCCTTTAGCAAGCAGACAATCAGCAATGTCTTTATTCTACCACTTAGGCCTATTGTTATGTACTGATCTTCAGTTTTTTAACCCTTGGGATCCGGGAGGCCTCATATGAGGCAAAACGTATTTTGGTTAGGAGTCCGGGAGGCCTCATATGAGGTAAAAATCGCGGCAAAAATCTCTGTCAAAATCATCATAACTCGGCAACTACGCGTCGTAGTGGTGTCATCTCAACGGCAGTCTACAGACAACAAGATGTTCTACAATTTGCAAGAAACCTGACTGCTCTAGGTGGTCTCAATCAGTAGCTACTGAATTATGAAGCTTGACTGTACGAAAATGGCCCCGGACACAGCGAACCGCCTCATATGATGGTCCCCGGATCCGGAGGGTTAATTATATACACTCATGTTTTGCCTAATATCCTAATCTCTTCTAAAGATGTACTTTCTACCCTCTCTGGGCTTAATACTAAGAAGGCGTACGGTCCGGACGGTGTTCCTCCTGTTGTACTTAAAAACTGTGCTTCCGTGCTGACCCCCTGCCTAGGCAAACTCTTTCGTCTCTGTCTCTCCTCTAACGTCTTTCCTTATAGCTGGAAGTTTGCTCTCATTCAACCTGTCCCAAAGAAGGGTGACCGCTCTCAACCCTCCAACTATCGTCCAATTGCTCTCATCTCTTGTATCTCTAAAGTTTTTGAAACTATTCTTGCTTCCAAATTTCTTAAGCATTTCTCTTCTCATAATCTACTCTCAGATTATGGCTTCCTTAAGGGTCGCTCGACTGGTGATCTTCTTTCATATCTTACTAACTCTTGGTCATCCTCCTTTCGGGACTTCGGTGAGACTTTTTCTGTTGCACTAGACATATCGAAGGCCTTCGATAGAGTCTGGCACAAATCTTTAAATTCCAAACTGCCCTCCTTCGGTTTCTGTCCCTCCATCTGTGCCTTTGTCTCTAATTTCCTTTCCGGCCGTTCCATAGCTGCTGTTGTGGACGGCCATCGCTCATTTTTTCATCCTATCAACTCCGGTGTTCCTCAGGGTTCTATCCTATATCCAATTCTCTCTCTAATTTTCATAAATGATCTTCTCAACTGTACATCCAATCCCATCCATTCATATGCAGACGACTCTACTTTACACCACTCAATTAGTTTTCCAGAACGCCCCAGCCAGCAGTCCCTCAAAAGTAAACGTAATGAAGCCATAAAACGCTTATCTTCTGATCTAGCTACTATTTCCAATTGGGGTAGAGAAAACCTTGCTGCATTTAATGCCTCCAAAACTCAATTTATCCATCTTACTACCCGTCAGGAACCTCCAGAGGACTATCCCTTATTCTTCAACAGTACAAAAATTAACCCTTTATCTTCCCTCAATGTTCTCGGTGTCTCTTTTTCTTCTGCTCTTACTTAGAAAGACCATATTACCAGTCTCGCTAAGGCAGCCTCCCAGAAGCTGGGTGTGCTCAACCGCCTCAAGGGGTTCTTTACCCCGGCGCAGCTTCTTGCTCTGTACAGGGGCACAGTGCACCTATGTATTGAGTATTGTTCACATGTGTGGGGAGGATCCTCTCACACCGCACTCCTAGATAAAGTAGAAAGGAAAGCCTTTCGTATCATTAACTCCCGTCCACTCACTAACTCTCTGCAATCTCTCTCTCTTCGCCGCAATGTTGCATCTCTCTCACTATTCTATCGCTACTACAATACTCAGTGTTCCTCAGAGATTTCCCGGTGTATACCACCTCCTCTATGTAGGGTACGTAGTACCCGCCTTGCAACACAATCCCACCCCTACACTGTGCAACCGTCCAACCTAAGAGTGAAACGCTATTCTCAGACTTTCTTCTATTCAACTGCTGAGCTCTGGAACTCTCTCCCAGAATCAGACTTTCCCTCTTCCTATGACTTAAATTGCTTCAAACTCCGTGTGTCCAGTCATTTTAGCTCAAACGTCCCTTGATTTCGGCCCTGTCACTCTTTGAAATTGGGGGAGGCACTCGCTGCAGGCAGTTATGCCTTTTGTCTCCCTCATCCACATAGAAAAAAATAAAAAAATATAATGTACTGCATTCGAATAAGTGGAGGTGAAAAATCTCCATGATTGGTTTAGATCAGCTTTGTTAATCATAGAACTCCAGTCTATTTCCTTGAGTATTGCTCGAAATGTATGGAAGTTTGCTCTCTTAAAATTGGGACCTTCTCTTTGTTGGTATTTAGTTCGTTGCTATTGAATTTTAAATGCAAAGTGATCCTACGATGGTCACTTTTACTGAATTCATCACCAACATTCAAATTCTCTTTTAATTCTTCTTTTGTTGGAAGTAGTAGGTCAAGAACGTTATTACAACGGGTCGGCGATCGAACAAATTGATAGTGCGACCTCTCTTGCAAGTTCGCATACAAGTCATGTACAGAGTGTGAAGTAAGAGTATCGCCCCACTTGGTCACAGGTAAATTAAAGTCGCCTAAAATGACGGTATCTTGTGAGTAACTTACATCGGGTTAAGACTTTCTTTGATGAAAAAATATAACGCTACCTCCATTTCTATTAACCCTCCCAGCTCCGGCAACTTAAATATGTAACTTATGGTAAGACCTTCTCTAAATTTGCCATGAAATACCCGGCTGGGCGAGTTTTCGAAGCCTTGTGTTTTTTTGTATTTTCATCCACCAGAATGCTGTTTATTGTGATGTATCATATGTCAATGGAAAGAGGAATAATTATAGTACATGTTAAAACAAAACAAAATTGTAAATAAATCGAAATATGGAAGTGTAAATGAGTCCGGAATACAATTATTTCCCATGCAATTGTCTTCACACAGTCTTATCTCTAAATTGTGAGTGATGACCATATATTTGTTTTTTGCTCAAATAATAGTATTTTTTCTGCTCTTTCCAAATCTGAAAAGAGAAATTGCTTATCTTCAATAGTTCTCAAGCAGTGACCGAAAAAAAACAAATATATGATTTTGATTGATATGGTTTATTACATTTTCGATTTATTTCGTTGTTACGAAGTGTATGGTCTTACATTTAGGCTGTATGAATACAGCACATAATGCTGATAAGTATAAAAAAGACTAGAAGTTCCTACGACAAATACTTTTTGCGCTATGAATATTTGAAATGAAGAGCCAAAATGCTAATATTTACGCTTCACCCGTCTCTGTTCCGCCGACGCTAGCCGGGTTCCGAGCTGTTCCCCACCTCGTCGTTGCGTTATTTGCTTGGATACGTATATAACTGTATATATCACCGGAATCGGAAAATTGTGCTCTTTCTAATGGTGAAAACCAAAATAATATAGCGTAATTGGTTCGCGAGCTATACACAATTGTTTCCATGCATTGTTATTGTTATGTAAATATATGAGAATGTTTATACAGTTGTATATCTTTGCCACAATGTACAACACTTTTATATAAATATATATATATATATTGTGACGTTAACCACTCCGTTAGAACCGCATGGCTTGTCCTACAGTGACTCGCTAGGATCGCCAGTGCAGTGGATGGGGCTACAGTTTGTGTATTAGAGTGTGCTTTATTTCATGTGAAAGCTCGTGTCATGGGCAGTCCAGAAAGGCTCTTTGTTTTCGCCCATGTCAAGGCTTTATATATTTAATTGTAAAGTATATGTTTTATCCTTAACTAGTAATGATAAGATCAGAGAGAGAGAGAGAGTAGAACAGAGTGAGAGGGGGCGCGTAGTGTTTTTGCCCCGCTCGATGACGTCACAGCTGGCTGGCCTCGTGGGGATTGGTTGAGGGAGTTCTTTACCATGCTTGGTGACGTAATGTTTTGCTAGCTACTTTGGTAGTGGCTAGAGGACTTGTAACCGCTTTTTTTCCCACGCGGCTCGAGCTGGTGCGAGTATATATACAGTTCCTCGCCACTCTCTCCCTCAGATCTGGTTTCTAGAACGCACCCATCTTTTCCCTTGCTACCTGTCACCTGCTCTGTACCTGAGAATCTTTTCCTCTGCCTATCTCTCTCATTTTCCATATCTTTCACCACCTTTTATTAACATTATATCCCCTCTGGTTAACTCTGCAAAATCAGCTTCATGCTGGCCAGTTGTATTGTGCGTTAAGGTCTGATATAACCCATGTATGTTAGTTGTTAAGATAAGTGGATCACGAAGCATTGGTTGGCATTTATATTGTTTAAGTACTGCATCCTTTAATTATTAGTGTTCTGCTGGATTAGATAATGCTAGACTAGGAGTCTGATATTATAAGGTATTGTTTCCTATGAGTGCTGGCTTTAGTTAAAAGCTGCACGACATACCTGAGAACTGGAGTTGATTGAGTAAATTCTAGTCTGTGTGCCATTGAGAGTAGAGCATGCACGAATGAGGGCTTTTTGCCTATACCATTCTGCACTGTTCTAGTCTCGTTTGTTTGTCTTTGAGGTACGCCAGGAGAACGCTTAATACTTCGGTATTAAGGTTTCTCAAGAGAGCTACCCTTCCCTATAACGTAATATTTGACGCACAGACTTGAGATTTGCACTAGGCTATGCGGCATGCCATACGCACCAGTATCTCGTATCATTGACTCTAGCTAGACTTTATCAGTCACAGTAGACATTAAGTATATTAAACCAATTACTCTTTTTATGTATACCCGTTTATGATTACACAAGCATTTCGCAGCCTAGTTTGATGTATTGAGACACAAACGACTTAGGCTCTTTTTGTTGATAGGAATACTGCATTGTCGTGGTGATTATTATTATTGTTGTTGTGTTTAGGATATTCTTGGGTCCGACGGCATTATATATATTCTGCCTTTTTGTGTGCATAGCCTGCACGAGCATTGTTCCGCTGCCTGCCTTTTTGGGTTCCATTTCCGATACGAGCATCTTTATAGCATCTAACATTTAAAGAAGATTCCTTGTTAGTGTTGAAGGACTTTAGTGCACTTTCTTTCATGCAGGAGTGCCTGACATTTATTGATTAAAGTAACGTAAGCTGTAACTTCTCTTACCACCTTACTTTGCATACCATAACCAAGCACCTTCGGTTATAGGTAGTAATAGGCTGTTTTCACATAACATTAAGCCTAGAGTAGATGCACATTTATTGAGAGTTTGATAGCCTATTATTGCATATAGAACTCTGTAGAGTATATGTGTTCTTTGTTCACTGGGAATATACATCAGAGGTTGTTGTTGTTGTTGTTGTTCCCTAAGCTGCCTGGCCGAACAGCCCCGAGTCCCTGAGAAAGGCCATGGCCACGATCGGGCTTTCCCACAGAGCTCTCATTGAGTGTAGATTGTGTTGTTGGCGTAAGTGGTTGTGTGAAATGCAGTCTTCTATGTGTTTAATGGTATGGGGTGCTGTGTTACATCCCGGGCAGGCGTCGACAACGGAGTCATCCAGTCTCTTCTGATAGCTCAGGAGAGCTGGATGGTGTCCGCATCTCAGCCTGGCCAGGTGGACTCTGTCCTCGCGAGGAAGGGAGGATTCGGAAGGATGGATTTCGGGAGGTCGTGCATGCAGCTGTGTGTTGTCTGTGAGTGAGTGGATGGATCGGTGAGAGATATGAGTATGTGCTTCTGGAAGTTGGTTCGGGGTGGGCAGGGAGGGAGAGAGGACAATAATTGTATGTGATACCGTGTGCTGGGTGTTGTTTTGATATTTCTTGGTGTCTGTGGGTGTGTTGCCATGTAGTTTAGTGGGTGGTCTTGGTTCGTGGAGGCTGCTGCCAGGAATTGAGTGCCTCTCATGTCCAGATGGTCTTTGACTTTGAGGATTTTGGTTTCTTGATGTAGGTGATCTGTGGGTACAGTAGCTGTGCAGCCTGTAATGATCTTCAGGGCTTTGTTTTGAATAGTCTGTAAGGTCTTATGATGTGTTTCAGCTAAGTTAGAAGCCCAGGCTGGGCTTGCGTATTCCATCACTGATCTTATGTATTGTTTATATACTGTGGTGGTAGTTTCTTTGTTGTGTCCAAATTTTGTGTGAGCAAGTGACCTGAGGGCGTTAAGTCTGGTGTCAGTTTCTTTTTAATGTTTGTGGTGTGCTGTTTGAAGGTCATATGAGTATCATGTTACTCCTAGGATTTTGGGTGTGTGTTTGGGGTGTTGTTTATGGTGAGTTGAGGGATGTATTCGTGTTCTCCTGTCCAACTTGTGAGCAGGGTTGCGGTGGATTTGGCTGGGGCTATATTAAGTCTGTTTGTAGTGCACCAGCCATGTAGTGTGTTGAGATAGGGTTGAAGGAGATCTGTTGCTCTTTTTGGGTCATGGTGTATAGGAGGCTAAGTTTATTTGGGGCGTATTGGGTGTAGTTATATCGTGCATGTACAGATTGAAGAGTGCGGGCGATAGGACGGATCCTTGTGGGACTCCGTTTGGAAAGTTTCTGATTTTAGATGACTGACCGGCAAAAGATACGTGTGCACATCTGCCTGCTAGGAAGTTGGCCAGCCACCGTTTTGTGTTGTTGTGCATGTTTGTGTTGTAGATTTTGTTTGTTAGGTTATGGCGGGGGATGGCATCGAAGGCTTTACTAATGTCGAGTGTGGCTAATAGTGATCTGTGTGGTGGTCTAGCTGAATTGATGCCGTCGAAAGCTCTTTGTGTAAGGTCTGTGAGAAGAGTGTTTGTGGAGTGCAGTGGCCTAAAGCCATGTTGTGTTGGAGCTAGGGGTAGGTCAGGTGTAATTAGTTGTAATACTAGGCGTTCCATGACTTTGGAGGGGGAGCAAAGGAGTGTGATGGGGCGGTGCGAGGAGGGTAGCGTGGGGTCTTTGTTGGGTTTGGGGAATGTGATGATGATACCATGCTTCCAAATGTCTGGTATTGTGTTGTGTGAATAGCTGTAGTTTGATATGTTAGTGAGTGCTTGTATGCCTTGTGGTCCCAGGTGTCTGAGGTGTATGTTGCTTATGTTGTCTAGGCCACAGGCGGGTGAGTGCTTGAGATTGTTGATATGCTTTGTCTGGTGATTGGTGAAGGGTGTATAGTCAGGGTCTGTGGGGAATTGTCTCTTACGTCGGATGACACGTCGGTCGTCTTTGTGAGGTTTTAGGTGGCTGACATGTGAAAAGTTATTGATGAGAGTGTTTGCTTGTTGTTTACATGAAGGAGTAGAGTCTGTTGTTGTGATTGCAGCATGTGATTGTGTTGTGTTGCTGTTGGAAAGTGTGATGCTGTTTAGTGTTTTGTAGAGTTTTTTGGGGTTTGTTTTGTGATCAAGTGTTTGTAGGAAGTTATTCCAATTTAGTTTTTGTTGTTCTTGTATTTTGTTGTTAGTTTGGTGTTGAGTGCTTGAATTTTGTGTGATGTCTTGTGTGTGGGGTGCTGGGGAGTGTTTCAGTATGTCGCGTTGTCTGATGAGGTTTTGAATTTCTGGTGTGAAGTTGGGGTTGTGTCTTTTTCTGTTACCTCTTGGAATGTGTTTCTTGTCAGCGTTTTGGATAGTTTTATTGAGTATGTGTACAGCATTGTTGATGTTAGTGATGGGTGTACTGTTTAGAGTTGTGAAGTGTTGTTCTGTCTCATTTGTGAATGCTTCCCAGTTAGCTCTTTTAATTGGTGTATGTGTGTTTGTGGCTAGCTGGGGTGAGTCTGGTTTTGGTGGTGATAATGATCGGGAGGTGGTCAGAGCCTAAGGTTCTGACAACCCTCCAGGATGATGTGGGGGCGAGTTCTGGGGAGCAAAAGGTGATGTCTGGAGATGGTTATAGAGGGCTTGGTGAGGAATATGGGTATGTTGATGGATGTCGTTAAGGATGATGAGGTTATCGGTTTGGTTTTGTAGTACCAGCCCTCTGTCTGTGTCGGGGTTGTCGACAAACCAGGCCGACGTCTTGGCGTTGAAGTCACCACCCAGGATGATGTGTGGGGTGTGGGGGTGTTTGTGATGTGTTGTAAGTGTGGTCTGTAATCATTTGGTACTGTAGGGGATGTTTGGGGAGGGATGTATGTGTTTATGATGGTTATGTTGGAGTTGTTGCCAGTGCGTATTTAATTGACTGTATTTCTGTTGTGTTATCATTTGGGGGGAGGAGTGATTTGGTTTGTACACTGGTTACTATGTATGATATTTCTTTGTGTACCAGGGTGATGAGTCCACCGCCCCCGCCGACAGCCCGGTCTTGTCTGATGGTGGTGAAATTATGAAATGTGGGTGTTTTTTGTGTTGTGCGGAGTTTTGTTTCTTGTAAGATGGCAATGTGTATGTTGTGTTGTTTGATGAAGTGTGAGAGTTCGTGTTTCTTTGTGTTGATGCCATCTATGTTCAGTTGAAGAATGTTAATGTTATGTGCACGATGTATGTTGGGTGCTGCTGCACGAGGATGGGGTGGGGTGGGGGTGATGGGGGGGGTTGGGGTGGGGGTGAGGGAGGGGCTAGGGGTTGGGATGGGTGGTGGGGGTGGGGATTGGGAGCAGGAGATGGGGTTGGAATGGATTAGGCTGGGGTGTGGTGTGTTGAGTTGAGGATGTGGATGGTATGGGAAGGTTAAGTGGGTTAGGGAGGAGAGGTGGACGGGTTTTAGGGGGGGGAGTGGATGATATGGGAAGGTTAGGTGGGTTGGGGAGGAGAGGTGGACGGGTTTTAGGTGAGGGATTTGACTGGGAGAGGGAGGGGCATGAGGAACAGGTCCAGGTGTTTGTGTAGTGTTTCTTGGAGGAAAGTGTTGTGCAGGTGAAGTGGGTCCAGTTCCCGCATGAATTGCAGAGAACTGAACCCTTAGTATGGCGACTCGAAGTGATGGGTTTTGAGCAAGTTGGACATATGTATGTGAACGTGGGTCCTGGGTTGCTCTCAATGTCTCCGGCTAGAAGAAGTCTTCGAGAAATGACAGCCGGAGAGTCATTTCTCGGTGTAGGAAAAACTGTGTGATGTGTGTGTGTGGTGTGAGAGGTGTGGAAATTCCCGGCGCGACCGAAGCCGCTCCAAGGACCCGTGCCCCCAGGGAGGGGGCAGGGGATGGTTGTGACGGTTTGGCTCCCGAAACTGCTCCCCGCGGCCGGCATCCGGTTTTCCTCCACTGGTCGTTGATTTTGTCTTCGGCTGTGGAGGGTCGGCAGCCATCCGCGGTTGGCAGCCTCGGGAGGTGGCCCCACGGCGTAGACGCCGCCACATCAGGACCCAGAGGTCATCAGAGGTTGGAGCTAGCGCTTTCCGTTGTAACATTTATGCCATTACTAGTCCAATGAATAAGAGCCCTGATATATTTGAACCCCAGTCGTAACAAATGGCGACCTTACCTAAGATTTGGTGAACCTACATTTATTAGCAGGGAACATTTGTTGTTTTGGAGAATATTTTGTGGGGATCAGCAAGAATATTTTTTTTTTGCAACATAGTATAGCCCTTGAGTATTTCCGAGAATTTGTGTGTGTATATCGAGGTATAAGAGTTTGGGGTGCTTCTTTTCTGAATGTTGTGGTGAGAAATTTTTGTGAGCATCATGTCTTATACCGGATCAGAGGAGAATGGAGACACAGTACGTAATGTCGAGACCGAGGAACAGCAGTATGATGATATGGTTAATCAGGTGAACTGTGAGGAGGATGCTAGGATATTTTTGCAGTGGCCTGTTACTGCCGAGCGGTTGGAGGGTATGGAGCGGTACGGTCTTCAATGCCTGGCCGCAGCTATCGGTCATGCGGGTACTAGCGGCATGACCAGGGATAACTTGATAACGTGTGTACTGGGCAGGGTGACTGGTGAGCGAGATGGGTTGAGTGCTCAGAGCCCTTCGGCCATGCTTCCCCTACACTCGACTCCCAGCCATTCCAGTAGTTTGCCGACCCCGGGTACGCTTCCACAGTTGGGTGGTGACTGGCAGGGTGGGTTGCCCCTGGGGGGACCACCGGTAATTTCAAATATTGTAGCACCTTCGCCTCCTCAAGGGTTAACTCCAGAATTATTGCTTCAGCTCGAATTAGCTAAGATCGAAGAGAGAAAGGCTATCAGGGTATCTGAGCTTCAGATTCAACAGCAACAAAGGGCAGGTGAGCAGCAAATAGAGCTAGCAAAAATCCAAGCTGAGTCGACTAAGTACTATGCCGACAGGGACGTAGAGAAGTCGCGAGTAGAGACAACGGGACAGCGACTTGGGGCTGGTAACCGTACTCATGATCAATCTCTCTCGCACTTATTGAAACTGGTTCCGGTGTTTGATGAGAGTGGTGTAACAGAATTTTTCACACGCTTTGAGAAGAAGTGCCAGGAACACCAGTGGCCAGAGAATAAATGGGCAGCACTTGTATCCTCTAGATTAATAGGCAAGGGTCTTAAAGCTTACGATGCGTTACCTTTGGAGTTATGTATTGTGTACGAGGATCTCAAGGAGGCTGTCCTGAGGGCTTACGAACTGCAACCAGAAACGTACCGTTTGAAGTTCCGGGGTGTAACTAAGGGAAGAGATAGCACCTTTTTGGAACACGCCCGGGACTTGTCCGATGCTATGGGGAACTGGCTCCGATCTGAAAAGGTAACAACGTTTGATGGAGTTAAGCAGTTAATGATGTTGGAGCAGTTCTTTAAGAGCACGGGCGGTGATCTAACTTTGAACTTAAAGGAGAAAAACCCAAGAACTCTAGTCGAAGCAGCAGAAATGGCTGATCGACGGCTGTCGTTGATTCGGGGTTGCGGGTCCTCACAGAAGTACGATGTAAGTGCTAAGGACCGTTATCCTCCCCCTCCCCGTAACAATGACACATTTAAACAGAAGAGCCGTGAAACTAAAACTGAATCCAAACCTTACACCACACCATATGTGAAAAGTCAGGGGCCTTTTACATCACAGTATAAGCCGAAACCAAAATTTATGTGTTTTAGTTGCCACCAGGAGGGTCATAAGGCAAATAAGTGCCCTAGTCGACCTCCTCCAGCAGCCGTGTCTTTTGCTCACGGCATTGGAGTGTTCAAGAGGACATCGGAGTTTGTTAGAGGCATTTCTTCCGAGGTAAATACACTGCCAGTGCAGAAGGATCCGGAAGGCTTATTCCCTGTCCGTGATGCCTTTAGTGACCACAGGGGACTCGGTTGTGTGGAGTGGGGGGGTAGAAGACATGAGGTGAGAATTTTGCGTGACACTGGGGCATCGCAAACACTGTTGAGAAATTTCACTGGTAAACCTGTCAATACGGAGCGGGTGGTTGTGGTTCAGGGAGTTAATGCGACAAGATCATACCCGCTTGTAAGAATGAAGGTGGAAGTTGATGGTGTGACTCGAGACCTGGATGTAGGAATTGTGGGGAAGTTACCTGTTGGGGGCGTCGACCTCCTTCTCGGCAACGACTTTGCGGGACCTACTTCTGAGGCTCCACCCTTGGTCGTTGCCGAGAAGCCGGCCGACGTGAGTAGGGAGGAGCAGGAGTGGGTTGAGAAGTGTCCGGGGCAGCCTATGGAGTGTGTTGTCACCAGAGATTCTGCATCCAGGAAGTCACATTCTGGTCAACAATCTTTAGATCAGCGGAGGAAGGGTACCGAGAAGGGGTTGAAAGTTGATGCGGTTGAGAGTTTAGTGTCAACGGACCTTCTCGGGGACTCATTATTAGGACCACATTTCGAGTCTGGAGAAGACCCAGTAACTGTTCCTGAAGGGGCAGAGGATGGGCTTAAAAAGACGAAAGAGTTGAAGGAGGACAGTGATGCACAGTCGGGAGATGTAGCAACAAGGTACCCTGACGCGTACCCTATGAGAAAGGGGTCGGCGAAAACGGTGGTCCGAAGCTTGCTAGTGTATTTTTCCCGGTATGGTTACCCGCAGGGGATTCAGTCAGTCCGGGGACCCAACTTCACTTCTAGCCTCTTTGTACAAGCAATGCCGCAGCATGGGATTGTTGGGGTTGTGTCATCTGCATATCATCCGGAGAGCCAGGGTGTGTTAGAGCGATGGCACTCAGCCTTGAAATCTGTGCTTCGTTGTTGTTGCTTTGAGAGTGGGAGGGATTGGGATCTTGGCCTGCCATGTGTTTTGTTTGCTGTGTGGGAGGTACCTGGGGAGAGTTTGGGATTCAGCCCTAATGAGCTCGTCTTTGGACACCGTGTCAGAGGGCCTCTCCATATGGTTGAAGAAGTATGGGAGGGCGCAGAAAAACCTTGTTCTATGCTCAAGTGTGTCCTCAACAGTCGAGAACGGATGTTGCGCAGTCTGGAGTTGGCTGGCCGTAATTTGACTAGCTCTCAGGCCCTCAGGAAGGACAGGTACGACCTCAAGGTTGAACTCAGGGAGTTTCACGTGGGTCAGGGGGTGTTGATTCTACTTCCCCTTGTAGGTCACCCCTTATCCGCGAAGTACGCTGGTCCTTATAGGGTGGTGGAGGAGCTATCAGACCTGGATTACTTGGTAGCCACTCCAGACAGATGGAAGCGCAATCAGTTAAGTCATGTTAATCCCATGAAGGAGTATGGGAGGCACCCCCTTGAGCCTCTCACTGTGCCTGTGATGACGTTTAGCAGTCAAGGTGGAGAAGGAGAACGGGACAGTCAAGCTCAGGTGGAGGATAACTGGAAGGATAAGAAGTTCAAATGGGCGCCTGAGTGTGAGAAGGTGTTTAGAGAAGTAAAACACCTGTTGTGCACTCACCCGATCCTCAGGGCCCCTGACTTTAGCCTACCTTTCCAACTAGCAACGGAGGCTAGTGGTGTGGGGGCTGGTGCCCTCCTTGTGGAAAAGGACGATGATGGGCTGGAGCATCCTGTTAGTTTCTGCTCGGAGAAGTACAATTCGGCCCAGGGGAGCTGCTCTGTTGTCAAGGAGGAGCTGCTGGCGGTTGTACTTGCTCTGAGGCATTTCGAGGTCTGTGTTCCAACCTATGGTCCGGTCATTGTAGTTTACCCAGATCATCACCCTCTCAAGTTCTTGGACCAGTTTCACAATCGGAATATGAGGCTGACCAGGTGGTCACTAAGGTTATTGGTATATAACCTGGACATACGCCATATTGCCGGTTGTGACAACGTGGTTGCAGATGGTCGTTCAAGGGTATATGATCCTGGGTAGATTGACACACGGGTAGCCTCCTGCTTTAGTTTGAATAGTATTTTGCGCTTGGTGCTTGTTGTCTCGCGGTTGTAGCCCAGCGTATTGGGTCGTAAAGCAGGAGTTGAGCGTTTGGTATAGAAGAAAAATCTAGGCTTGCCCCTATAGTGCAGCCGAAATAAACAAATTATAAACATAAAAATCAAATAAAAACTCTTTCTTTGATAGTTGAATTTTGTTAGTATGTTATAGCAGTAATTCTGAGTTGCACTCCTCTCAGAATGCTGGGCTAGAGAAGCTCGCTCTTGAGGAGCATAACTACATATAATTTAACCTATGGTGTTGGGGAGGGTTATAATTTTGAAAAATGTTTTGTTGAAGAACTGTGCCAGATATTTTACTGCCGCTGGGTGATAGGTAGTGGAGATATAGCATGGGTTCTAACCATCAGATTTTTGTGAGCCTTGGGGCCTCTGAGAAAAATCTTGGGGGGGGGGTGTGACGTTAACCACTCCGTTAGAACCGCATGGCTTGTCCTACAGTGACTCGCTAGGATCGCCAGGGCAGTGGATGGGGCTACAGTTTGTGTATTAGAGTGTGCTTTATTTCATGTGAAAGCTCGTGTCATGGGCAGTCCAGAAAGGCTCTTTGTTTTCGCCCATGTCAAGGCTTTATATATTTAATTGTAAAGTATATGTTTTATCCTTAACTAGTAATGATAAGATCAGAGAGAGAGAGAGAGTAGAACAGAGTGAGAGGGGGCGCGTAGTGTTTTTGCCCCGCTCGATGACGTCACAGCTGGCTGGCCTCGTGGGGATTGGTTGAGGGAGTTCTTTACCATGCTTGGTGACGTAATGTTTTGCTAGCTACTTTGGTAGTGGCTAGAGGACTTGTAACCGCTTTTTTCCCTTCGCGGCTCGAGCTGGTGCGAGTATATATACAGTTCCTCGCCACTCTCTCCCTCAGATCTGGTTTCTAGAACGCACCCATCTTTTCCCTTGCTACCTGTCACCTGCTCTGTACCTGAGAATCTTTTCCTCTGCCTATCTCTCTCATTTTCCATATCTTTCACCACCTTTTATTAACATTATATCCCCTCTGGTTAACTCTGCAAAATCAGCTTCATGCTGGCCAGTTGTATTGTGCGTTAAGGTCTGATATAACCCATGTATGTTAGTTGTTAAGATAAGTGGATCACGAAGCATTGGTTGGCATTTATATTGTTTAAGTACTGCATCCTTTAATTATTAGTGTTCTGCTGGATTAGATAATGCTAGACTAGGAGTCTGATATTATAAGGTATTGTTTCCTATGAGTGCTGGCTTTAGTTAAAAGCTGCACGACATACCTGAGAACTGGAGTTGATTGAGTAAATTCTAGTCTGTGTGCCATTGAGAGTAGAGCATGCACGAATGAGGGCTTTTTGCCTATACCATTCTGCACTGTTCTAGTCTCGTTGTTTGTCTTTGAGGTACGCCAGGAGAACGCTTAATACTTCGGTATTAAGGTTTCTCAAGAGAGCTACCCTTCCCTATAACGTAATATTTGAC
>CM064579.1:14376643-14444143 GCA_032716605.1 Paralithodes platypus
AAGGCATCGACAATATGAACTGTAGTAAGTACTTCACTATCGACCAATCTAAATTACATGCGGGGAAACGGTTGCAAAATTATTGGTAAATCTTTAAACTCACACAAATCTAAGAATTTCTTCTTCAATCGAGTTGTCAACTTATGGAATGGGCTTCCCCTAGACTTTATAGACTGCAGCACCGTTGATTCATTTAAACTTCGCCTAGACAAATATCTCGCATCAAACCCGCGACTGACTGCATTTGTAAATGAATAACTTTATTTTATCCCCCCCCCCACCTCAGTTACTAAACCATCGATTCTGTCCCCTACTAACTTCCTAGTCCTGCCACGGACATTAGTTCCAGGGCAGTAGTTCCCTTTCCAATGTTCCCTTACCCACTCTAAGCCACTGTTTGGACACTTGATCCTCAATGTTTTGGAGGACAAGCAGCCTAGAAGGGTCACTAGATATGTTGTTGCTTGATTTCCTTTGTACTCCATTGTACTTCTTACAGACTTTAAACAAAGAGCTTTTGACGGCATCAACTCAGCCAGACCACCACACAGATCACTACTTGCCACACTCGACATTAGTAAAGCCTTCGATGCCATCTATCATAACTTGACATTAATTAAGTCTACCTTGATTTATTCTCCAATAAGTTTTCTTTGGTAACAATAATATAAGTTCTTTTGTTAATATGTAGTTTAAATATTACATTCATACATTATAGTATCCAATTTAGCTTACTGGTATTGATTAATGTATATGCAAATGTATGAGTGTACCTTGGGTATAAGATAGACATGAAATATGCAACCCCTTAGTTAAGACTTAAGATTCGTAACCGAGGTCCCGTATGTAAACAAAGGAGACCTCACTTGCTGTATAGAAGTCCATCTGCCAACACCCAATATTAGTGATCATCAATAATCTGCTACATCCTCCACTCAACTTCTTCAATACTTCGCTCTACATTCAGATAAGCCTTTTCTATAATCACTGGGACCCATATTATTTTGTGAGTGCTTAAATTTATGTTTTACATCATCATTTTCAAGATTCATGATGATTATTTCCTGTTTCCTATATATAGCTCTTGTCCCCACAGTCCAGACAAGATAAGGTCCTTCGAACTTTACTTACTAAAAGCAGTGCAAGACTGCATACCATCAAATATACGGCGTCCAGGCCATAATAATAAGCCCAAATGGTGGAATAAAGATATTTCAAACTGTCTGCTTGCTAAAAAATTTGCTAATGATAAATTAAAATCCTCACAAAACGACGAAGAAAGGGTGAAATTTGTAGAGCTACGACGCAAAGCCAAAAACTTAATTAAGCAAAGTAAAAAGACCCTAGAGTTACATATTGCGAATCAAAGTAAAACAAACCCGAAAGAATTCTATAGTTATATCAGAAAGAAAAAAGTAGTTACTCTAACTGTTGGACCGTTAGTCGATGAAAATGGAGAATACACCAAAGACGAAGTACAAATGAGTTATGCCCTCAATACCTTCTTTGCATCAGTTTTTACAACAGAAGACCTCAGTGATATCCGTACACCATCGCCGATTCAGATTGATAATTCAGATGTTCTAAGCAATATCACCGTTACAGAGAGAGAAGTATTGAACTGTTTAGATAAACTCAAGGTAAATAAAACGCCTGGACCTGATACAATCTCACCTAGAGTTCTAAAGGAAGCTAAGTATGAGCTCTCCAAACCACTGACATTACTATTCAATAAATCCTTGCAGTCTGGAATTATGCCTGATCAGTGGAAGCTAGCCAATGTAACCCCGATATTAAAAAAAGGCTGCAAATCCCTACCGAGTAACTATCGTCCAATTAGCTTAACCTCAGTTGTATGTAAAATGCTAGAAACGGTCATAAGAGACAGACTCGTAAATCACTTAGAGGAAAATAACATACTTAAAAATACTCAACACGGCTTTCGTAAAAAACGTTCATGTTTAACAAACCTCTTAGACTTCTTCCACGATATCCTCAACCTCTACGATGAGAGTAAAGCTGTAGATATTATATACCTTGATTTTCAAAAGGCCTTTGACAAAGTTCCCCACAAACGTTTACTGCTAAAACTAAAAGCACATGGAATACATGACGCTGTGTTGAAATGGATAGAAAATTGGCTCAGCGACAGAAAGCAAAGAGTAGTCATAAACGGTAAGGCATCTAAATGGACCAATGTAAGTAGCGGGGTACCCCAGGGATCGGTACTAGGACCAATTCTCTTTCTAATTTACATCAACGACATAGATGAGGGTTTCACCTGTACAATCTCAATATTTGCTGACGATACAAAAATTGCGAATAGCGTACTCTCAAAAGAACAAGTTGACGATATGCAACACAATCTAGATAAATTGTCATGTTGGGCCCAAATTTGGCAAATGAGTTTCAATGCGGATAAATGTAAAGTACTACATATCGGATACCTAAATGAGAAAGCAAACTATTCGATGAATGGCACTCAGCTTAAGAATGTAAACAGAGAAACCGATCTGGGAGTAACAATATCGAGTAACCTAAAACCGAGTCAACAATGTTCAGAAGTTGTTAAGAAGGCAAACAAAATAATTGGCTTTATAGGCAGGTCATTTGAGCATAAATCCAAAGAAGTTATCCTATCCCTTTACAATTCCTTAGTCCGCCCTCTTCTGGAATACTGCGTTCAATCCTGGTGCCCTTATTACCAAAAAGATATAAACAAGCTAGAACGAGTTCAACGTACAGTTACCAAAATGATACCTAGCCTAAAGAACAAACCATACGAAGAGCGTCTTAGAGAATTAACTCTATTTCCTTTAACCCAGCATAGATTAAGAGGTGACTTAATTCAAGTGTTCAAAATCATCAAAGGCATCGACAATATGAACTGTAGTAAGTACTTCACTATCGACCAATCTAATTACACGCGGGGAAACGGTTGCAAAATGATTGGTAAATCTTTTAACTCACACTAATCTAAGAATTTCTTCTTCAATCGAGTTGGCAACTTGTGGAATGGGCTTCCGCCGAGACGTTATAGACTGCAGCGCCATTGATTCATTTAAACTCCGCCTAGACAAATATCTCGCATCAAACCCGCGACGGTCTGCGTTTATAAATGAATAACTTTATTTTATCCTCCCCTCAGTTACTAACCCATCTGTCCCCTACTAACTTCCTAATCCTGCCATGGACATTAGTTCCCTTTCCAATGTTCCCTTACCCGCTCTAAACCACTGTTTGGACAATTAATCCTCAGTGTTCTGGAGGACAAGCAGCCTAGAAGGGTCACTAGACCTGTTGTTGCTTGAATTCCTTTGTACTCCTTTGTACTTCCTCCTTCTTGCCTTTCTGCCTGTCTCATTTAGTTGTTTAACTTTTCCCCCGTATTGGCCTATATTTTCGACGAGGCCTAGGCTACCCCTGCAATGTTTTTCCCTAGTGCCGGTCTTTAGCCTGGCTTTCTTTCTCGTGGCCGGGAGTGTTACCGCACTAGGCCATATTTGCGCAGGGAGTCCTCATGTTCTCTTGCCTTATTTTGTTGGCACTTTTTTGCCTATTTTTGCATATGTGGCAGAGTAATAACAAATGTTCGGCGCCTGCAGGCGATATAGGTATTGGATTCCAGCCCAATCCAGCAGCATACCCTTACCCTCTTAAGACCTTAGCGCTCTTGGGATACAGTTTCGTAGATCGCATTTACATTGATCAACTCATTTATGAAGACTCATTTGTTGTGCATAAATTTGCGGTGCCAGGAGCTAGGTTTTCTACTATAAAAAATACACAAGCATGGAGGGATTTATTGAGGAGACAGCCGGAGGTAACACTACTTGTACTGGGTGGTAGCTTTTCATTGTAATGGGGTTGTTGGTGATGACTTGACTTGACTTTTGGTGCACTTGGCCTAGCCTAGCTTAGAATTATTTCAACATGCCTGCCACCCTGTCAGAACTTAAGAAAAAGAGAGGGATAGCGAGGGGCTGTTTGACTAGGCTAACTAGGGACTTAGATGCCTTCACTGATCGGGCAGATGCGTCCAAGGTGAAGGGCAAAGTTACCCTGATTCGCAAGCGCCTCAATGAACTGGAGTCAGTCAATGACCATCTTTATGAACTATATGACGAGACCGTTGACATTGTGACTATAGCTGGTGACGATGACGAATACTCTGAAACCATGAAAGCGATTGTGGCTAAACTCGAGGCGATCTACAAAAAATCCCCTACTCTGACAAACAGTAGTGCCACGGCAAAGGTAGCAGGGGTTAAGCTACCTACACTTCATCTTCCCAAATTTAGTGGCAACCCGGCAACGTGGACAGAATTCTGGGACCTCTTCCGCTATACCGTGCATGACCACAAAGAGTTATCAGAAATTTAACGTTTCACATATTTGCGTGGGCAGCTGGAGGGGGAAGCACAGAAGTTTTTTGGGGGATATAGCCTAATCGCCAGTAGCTATGCCACCGCAATAGCCCTACTTGTGAAGACATACGGACAAAAGACAGAGTAAAATCCGCACACATTACGAACTTGTGTGAGTTGTCTGCTCCAGTTTATGAGGTAGGAGCGCTCAAGAATTTCTATGCCGCTTTCGAGAGTACCATTCGATCCCTCAATACGTTGGATGTCAGCGTCGATGAGATATGTACCGTCATCCTAATGAATAAGTTACCAACACCACTTCGTGAAAACGTAAAAAGAGCGATGAAATCTACCCCACTCGAATTGCAGTCTTTTATAGAAAATTACCAGGCAGAGGTTTTCAATATGGAGGGAGTCACCAGTGAACCAATACAGTATAATGCCACAGCTTCTACATTTTCCACCGTTAATAAAAGTACCAGTAAAGTAAAAATGCAAGCCGAGCCCAGGAAATTCGCTTGCTATTTGTGTAGTAGTCCGAAACATGCGTGGTACAAGTGCCCAAAATATCAAAGTAGTGAGGCTAGGATAAATAGAGCTAAAAATCTGAAGTTGTGTCAGGGATGCCTCTCCAGGGAGCATGGGGGGTGCATTTGCACAAATGCTAAATTAAGTCCCTGCCGAGTGTGCAATGGCAGGCACTTCGGTGCATTATGTCCCCAATCTGCTGGAGAGGTAGCAAGTCGAACTACAGTTGCGACAACTGATCCTGCTCCAACCTCCACGACGTTGTCTGCATACGTGGGCACTAACGCGATAAAGTAACGCGATAATGTAACGCGTTAACGATTTCGGGTTAACGTTTATCGGATACATTTTTTTCCAGCTTTAACGAATTAACGGTAACGTCGATACTTTTTGTTCCAAAATAGCGATAATCGTTAATTAATTGCCAAACAGGCAGAAATCCGCAGAATAGTCAATAAATAAGTAAACTAAAACCCGAACCGAACCCTCGTAATTTCTTCTCCACCCATGCGGGCCGCATGGGTGGCCACCTTCTCACCTTCAACGGTGAGAAGGTGCTGATTGACCTCTTCCTTCGATACAATACAGCGATGCCATCCAGTGCCGCGGTGGAGCGCTTGTTCTCCCTTGGGAAGGATATTTTCAGTGCCAAGAGGAGCTCCCTTTCAGATCACAATTTTAATATGTTAATGTTTCTGAAGGGGAACATGCGGCAGAACCTCTGAGGCTCTGAAGTCTGAACCTTCAACCTTGTGTAAATCATCAGTAAATCATGTAAATGTAAATTATCTTCTAAGTTCTACTAAATCATAAATCAATGATCATAAATAATAAATGAAGTGTCAGGAAATAAATATCCATATGAATAATTGAATATGAATTATATGATCCATATGATCCATATGACATATCTTCAAATCATCCAGGAGAAATGCCTAGAGATCCAGCTTAGATATCACTAAATCTGAAAATCATCTAAATGATCTTCTACTAAATCAAATGAAGTGTCAGGTGGGTTTTTTTCTAATAAAATAATGATAGCATTGCTGCA
This sequence comes from Paralithodes platypus, assembly GCA_032716605.1. Lineage (NCBI taxonomy): Eukaryota > Metazoa > Arthropoda > Malacostraca > Decapoda > Lithodidae > Paralithodes > Paralithodes platypus. The sequence continues at coordinate 14,382,590 of CM064579.1, forward strand.
TTTAAGATTTTTTATTTAAAATATTATAAATATCCATATCTTCGATAAATAACGATACTAACGAAGTAACGATATCGTTATCGAAAGGATCGGATTTAGCGATTTAACGATTTAACGATTTAACGGTTAACGAGCGATAAATGTATCGCCGGTTAACGGTTAACGTTTTTTTTTTTTTTTTTTTTTAAAGAGACAATGAACGGAGGAAGGAAAAACACAGATAAAACAAAAAGGTCCATGTGCCTAAAGGCATCCTCCATTCATAAAATGTTTGTAACAACTGGATTTAAACATTTGTAGATTGTAAGTTTGTGGAAAGCAATTCGAGGGAAGTGAATTCCAAAGAGTAGTAGCTCTGGGGATAAATGAATTCTGATAAGCAGAAGTTCTGCATTGTGGAGGAGAAAGTGTAAATTCAGCTGCCCTAGTTCTACGGGGAAAGATGTGGAGAGGCGGCACAATTGAAGCAAGTTCCTCGGAACGACTTAACGGAACGACTTAACGACTCGGAACGGTTAACGACATTAAGGCTTTCGTTAACGAACTAACGGTTAACGAAGTTAAGGTTTTTGGTTATCGTGCCCACCTATGGTTGTCTGTAACGTCAGAGAGAGAGACAGTAGTTTTGCCCACAATTATGATGCCAGTTATTAACAATGCAGGTTGTTACCATTATCGTGCTTTGCTAGACCAGTGTTCCCAGCGCACTTTTGTTCTGCGATCCTCTCTACCATCCGTACAGTATGTTGCATCGGGAAGAGAGACATTGAAGCTGCAGAAGGGTTTACGGGAGCCCAGCGTGAACAGATGTATGAGGTAGACACCCTGCAGTACAAGGATAGGGATAGGAATTCATCCTTAAAGGCGGTAGTAGTAGACTCCTTACCAGAATACAAGGTATCAACAGGCATCAAAGGTGTAGTAGGCAAATTGCAGGATTCAGGGTATAGGCTAGCCGATTCATTTATAGGCAGTAATGTTAAGCTAGACATGTTGATCGGTGCCGATTATTACTATGACTTAGTGCTACCAGGATATAAACAGGAGGGCAATCTAGTGTTGTTGCCCACCAAGTTTGGGTACGCGATTAGTGGGTCATACAAGGATCATGTAGCCAATACCAATGTTGAAGCCGTGACAGTGTTAAAAATTGCGGTCAGTTCAATTAGTGAGTATCTACAGACAGACAATGAACCATGTAGTCAAGATTTGAATGCATTGTGGGATATTGACAATTTAGGTATCAAGTCAGGAGAGATAGATGCAGAGGCTAGGGATACACATAAATTGTATGATGAAGCTGTAACCTATTTACCCGAGGAAAACCAGTATTGTGTCCGTTTGTCGTGGCGCAGAAACAGAGGCGACTTGCCGAACAATTACGGTCTGGCGATAGGAAGGTTACAGAAAAATTTTATCGCGAATCCGGCGTATTGTCAACAGTACTGCAAATTTGTTAAAGATCAGCTAAATCGCGGATCATAGAGTCCAATGATGAGGAAATCATCACCGATTCGCCTACACATTATCTTGCCCACCATGGGGTTGAACGCGACAGCAAAACTACTCCCATACGCGTCGTGTTTGACTGTTCGGCCAAATTATTACCTTCGGCCTTAAGCCTCAATGATTGCCTGTATACGGGACCCTCCTTGGTTCCAGATTTGGCGAAGGTGATGTTGAGGTTTAGATGCAAGCCGTACGGGGTTATAAGCGATATCGAGAAGGCGTTCCTCATGCTCCAGTTGGACAAACACGATAGAGACAGTACACGCTTTCTGTGGCCTAGAGACCCCTTTAACGTAGATTCGCCATGTGATCTTTTTCGTTTCAAAGTTGTATTGTTCGGTGGTACCTGTTCACCATTTCTATTGAATGTCACTATCTTAAAACACTTATCGCAGTTCAATTATGTGAATCTCGTCAACCGAATAAATAATGGACTGTACATCAATAACATACAAGGTACCGCGGACACAGAGGACAGTCTTATCTCTGATTATTAGCAATTCCAGCGTGCATTCTCGTCAGCCCACTTACACTTATGGGAGTGGATGACCAATAGTCCGCAGTTGAAGTCCATTTTGGAACCATATGATGGGATGGCTGCCGATCAGTCGTGCCATAAGTATTTAGGCATGCAGTGGCAACCGGGTACAGATAGACTTTCCTTTGGGCGTCGGGATTATACATGTGAGGCTTTACCTACCAAGCGAAAATGTTTTAGCCTAGCTGCCCAGTTGTTTGATCCTCTTGGCATCTTATTACCAGTTAGCATCAGGTCGAGGTTATTAATAAATAATAATAATAATAATCGTCTGCTTACTTATATAGCGCCCGTATCTCGTCCTTCGAGGATTTTCAAGCGCTTGACACTTCTTTAATCAACCAGAGACCATTACCCATCCCCCTTGCTCATGGGGAGACAGTAACTGCCGGCTATATCTCAGAAAAACTTTTCAACCTGAGCGGGGATTGAACGCGAGACTGTAAGATGGGAAGCAGTCACGCTATCAACTGAGCCAGCCAGACGGCTGGCGTACCAAAATTGGGTGGGACGAGACTATCCCTTCTGATTTACAATCGACCTGGCAAGCGCTGGTGGCAGATTTGGACAATTGTCAGAGTATAAGTTTCCCACGTCAAATCATCTCGAGTAAACGGGTGGAATTACACGCATTTAGTGACCCGCTTAACTCCGCTTATGGTGCTGTAGTGTACCTGTCTGATGGAGACCAAAGTGCTTTAGTCGCTGCCAAGGCTCGAGTAGCACCCATCAAGACTGTGACAGTACCTAACTTAATGTTAACTGCAGTGTTGCTAGACTTTCCCGTAGAATCAATGGCCGCAGCAGTAGTCACTCAGGATATTGATGGTATCACAATTGCTTGGGACAGATATAGTAGCTATCATAAGGCAGTGCAGGGCCTTGCATGGGTTGCATGGGTTACATGGGTATGTAATTTGCGGCAAAAGGTAAAAGGAGAGCTCTTAACTGAAACCCCTTCCTTGCTAGCTAGTGAAATGCGAGCCGCTGAAAAATTATTATGACAGTGCAAAGGGAGTCCTATATGAGTGAATGGAGCATCTTGGCCAATACCGACCATAATTTACCGGGTACTAATGTCATGAGACAACTAGAACTATTCGTGGACAGTGGGGTGATCAAATGTTGGGGTAGAATTCAGTTGGCCACTATCAGCGATGACAGTAAATATCCTATCCTCCTACCATCTAACCATACAATTACGCGTTTGCTTATAGTTAAAAGTCATATAGTATGTTCTCATTATGGTGTGGGTCATGTTGTAGCTTATTTGCGCCAAAAATGGTGGATCCCACACATGAGACAGACGGTAAAAATGGTACTACGAAATTGTATAGTATGTAAGAGAATTCAGGGTAAATCCTACTCACCAAGGAATGCACCTCCCTTGCCTAGTATTAGAGTACAGCCTCAAGACCCTTTCTCAGGGACCGGTATAGACTATTCTGGCGCATTATTAGTAAAGGGTAATCCTGCTAGTAAGGCTTACATTGTATTGTTCACCTGTGTCATCACCAGGGCGATTAACCTAGAAGTAGTAACTAACATGTCTTGCGAAAGCTTTTTGCACACGTTCCGCCGGTTTGTTAGTAGGCAGGGCTTTCCTCAAATAATTCTAAGCGATTACGCGACAACATTTGTTAGTGCAGCCAAACAGCTGGCCGAGATGTCTAAAGATCCGTTAATTCAGAATTTATGCTAGAACACCATTGTGAGTGGCGTTTTATCTCCGCCAGAGCTCCTTGGTTCGGTGCCATTTGGGAAAGGGCAATCGGGATAGTGAAAGCCGGATTAAAAAAGGTTCTCGGAAGAGCATCGGTAACGTTAGAAGAGCTGCAAACTATTCTATGTGAAATTGAAGCCTGTGTAAATGACCGATCTTTTTGGTTATGTCTCGGGTGAACTAAACGATGTGAATGCTATTACGCCATCTCACATGCTAAGGGGCAGACGATTAAAATCATTCCCGAAAGAAGCGATAGCCGATGAGGAATTGACAGATCCGTCATTCCGCAGGGATAATGTTATGACTGCCAGATATCACTATATGAATAAACAGTCAAAAGATATCTGGAAGTGTTGGCATTCTGACTACCTCATGGCATTGAGAGAGACACATCAGTGTCACTTGAGGACTGAAGGTAAAAAATGGCCAAAGCTAGGGGATGTTGTCCTAATACATGACGACGGTCCTCGGCTAATGTGGAAATTAGGGAAAATCACTGGCCTAGAGGCGGGCATGGATGGAATAAGTCGGGTAGCGCTTCAAAAGACGAGTACAGATGTCACCACTTGGCCCATTGTTAGTTTGTACTCCTTAGAACAGACAGTAAGTCAGTGCGTGGCCCCTTCCCATGAACCGTTGACTCAAGATCTCCCTCTTAACGCGTTAGGCGTTGATCAGGAGGTGAGCGATATTGAGTTACGTCCCTCCTGTCAAGCCGCATTAGGCGCTGCTTGTTTATGGCGGAATAAAATAGCTTCTGGCCAACTGTAACCTATATATTGTATATACTATTTATGTACCTTAGTCTGGATTAAGATTAAGATATTATAAGTATTGATCTCTCCTAGCCTGGATTAAGAATTAATTTTAATTAATTGTAAATATTGATATTGCTCGTAGCCTGGATTAAGACATTTCAGTATATTCAGTATATATATATATGATATTTCAGTACCTTTATAGTTTAGTAAGTATCATCGGCTGGGATAAGACTTGGATATTCCACCTTTGTGGTGGGAGTGTGTCATAACTTGACATTAATTAAGTCTACCTTGATATATTCTCCAATAAGTTTTCTTTGGTAGCAATAATATAAGTTCTTTCGTTAATATGTAGTTTAAATATTACATTCATACATTATAGTATCCAATTTAGCTTACTGGTATTGATCTATGTATATGCGAATGTATGAGTGTACCTTGGGTATAAGATAGACATGAAAGATGCAACCCCTTAGTTAAGACTTAAGATTCGTAACCGAGGTCCCGTATGTACACAAAGGAGACCTCACTTGCTGTATAGAAGTCCATCTGCCAACATCCAATATTAGTGATCATCAATAATCTGCTACATCCTCCACTCAACTTCTTCAATACTTCGTTCTACATTCAGATAAGCCTTTTCTATAACCACTGAGACCCATATTATTATATGAGTACTTAAATTTATGTTTTACATCATCATTTTCAAGGTGATTATTTCCTGTTTCCTATATATAGCTCTTGTCCCCACAGTCCAGACAAGATACCATCCCACGCCACAACCTAACAAATAAAATCTACGACACAAACATGCACAACAACACAAAACAGTGGCTGGCCAACTTCCTTACAGGAATATGTGCACATGTATCTTTTGCCGGACAGTCATCTAGCATCTGAAATTTCCCAAACGGAGTACCGCAAGGATCCGTCCTGTCGCCCGCACACTTCAATCTGTTCATGCATGATATAAATACACCCAATACACCCCAAATATACATAGCCTCCTACACAGACGACATAACACTCACATGCACACACCAAAACCTAGACACAACAACACGTCTCCTTCAACCCTATCTCATCACACTACATGACTGGTGCACTACAAACAGACTCAATTTAGCCCCAGCCAAATCCACCGCAACTCTCCTAACAAGCTGGACAGCAGAACACAAATACACCCCCCAACTCATCATAAACAACACATCCCTAACACACACACACTGACCCAAAATCCTAGGAGTAACATATGATACTCTAATGATATTCAAACAGCATACCACACACATGAAAAAGAAACTGACACCCAGACTTAACGCCCTCAGGTCACTTGCCCATACAAAATTTGGACACAACAAAGAAACCACCACCACAGTTTACAAACAATACATAAGAGCAGGGATGGAATACGCAAGCCATGTCTGGGCTTCTAGCCTAGGTGAAACACATCATAAGACCTTACTGACTACTCAAAATAAAGCCCTAAAAATCATCACAGGCTGCACAGCTACTACATCTATAGATCACCTTAACCCGTGGAGCCCCGGCTAGTTTTGTAATGTTTGCGCACCAGAACCCGGCCGGTTTTCAAAAAATTGTTTTATTCCAGAAACAATAGCGAATGGGTTAGGAATGAAGGAAAAACCACGAAAAACTGCTCAAAAAGCTTAAAAAATGGTCCTACAGAGCCCCCGAAAATGGGTTTTACAAGAGTAAAAAATTGAAGGCAATTATCCCCAAAAAACAGGTTATTGAGCGCTCGCGCGCACGCACGTGGACTTTGAGAGTTTTCAACCATCGGCACGGTTGCGTGGGATACGTACACAGTTCCCATACAAATCTGAGCCCTCTTGAGTGGCTACACCTGAGGTTACGGTCGGCGCAATTAGGGTGACGCATCAGGCGCGTCTCTGGGGCTGTGCGTTACATACATCGCCGACGCGTCAGACGCGTCGCTGGGGCTGTACGGGTTAAAGAAAGAATCTTGCCAGCCAATCAACAAGCTGCAAATCATCATCCCTTTAAACCAGCTGAGTTTGACATTTCCCACCACTCTGCCACACCCGCCCGGGCACCCAATCAGGAGCCTCCGTTGTCGGAGCACGTAAAGACCGAGCCAGCCGCGCACACATCTCCACTTTTCAAATCGCTCTCGCTCCCTCCACCGACCGTTTCTTCAAGTTGCAATAGGTCTATAACATCAGTGCAAGCCCCATACTCCTGTAAGAACTACAAGACCTTTGCAACCATCTCCCTCGGACTTATTACAAAGAGAGAAGACCCGAGGAGGGAGAAAGAAACCTTCAAAACAGCGCGCCATATCGTGAGGCGGAGCTATGAAAGGGGGGGAGGGGGGGGGGGGCTGCAGACGGCACTCACGCCACGGACTCCACTGAGCTCACCTGCCAACAACTCTCTACCTTTCCCTCACCTGTTAAGTGATGGGAGCTTGGCCAAACCTGCCCCAGCCTACCACTTTGCTTATCACCCACCAATAACGTCCACCCCTGGCCTACAACAACTTTCCACTGCTGACCAGATACACCATCAGTATGCTGGTGCTTGTCGTCATATTGCTAGCTTACACACTTATAGCCAAGCAATTCAAAAGAGACGACAAGTAGTAGATGGGACTGAAGACTTCCAGAAGACATATTGGCCAGCTATGAGGTGGTGAAGACTGCTCCAGAAACAACCCAGACTTTTTAAAGGAGCCTTAATGGGCCCGAAATAGGTTAATGGAATGAGAGAACAATGGTTGACAAATCCATTGGTTCCAACCAATTAAAATTAGCTGTGTTCTTATAGAACAAAAATAAAGAGAAAACGATAGACTCATGAATAAATAAAAGGATGCATTGTTGAGAGAGATAGCTGTTAACACCTTACGAGCGGCCTAGGCGTTAATTTATATGTACCGCCCAGCGTTTTTTTTTTACCATAAATGGGGTTGTTTCCGTGCTCTTTTTCATGCATAAACAAGACCCAGAGCGTAATACAAGTATGTATCCCTGAAAGGGCGTAAATTGAGCTCTCCAATGACACCCGAACCATTCTTCTACGATCACTAGCTGTCTTGCAACGATCGTGCAACCGTAGGGCAAAATCATTAAAATACGGTAATTTTCTTACATTATTACGTGTGTAGCGAGTGAGAGAGGGTGGAGGAGGGTGCAATAAATCTCAGTAGGTCCACGGCGGCCGTGGCGAGCGGTCAGGAGGTAATCTACGCTCCTCCCACCTATCCGCTCTCTCTCAGAGCACATTACGTGCTGAAAATTGCACTCGACAATAGCCGTGACCCGCCATATAGGCCACATTTATTTCACTCGACAATAGCCGGGTGCCGCCAGTTAAGGGTTAATGTTAGAGTAGGCTCCATGTCGTTTAGCTATAAATAGGATAGGATCTTATAGAGTAATAAGTAAAGGGGATTATTAAGAATCATACAGGAATCTGTTTATATAATGATTAATGATAACCGGGTTATGCCAATTATTAAAGAATAGGAATAAATCATGTTTGTGATAGGTTAGACCTAGCTTGAGAAATAGTCAGGAAGGACACTAGTCCGTTTGATGAAATATATGGTTTATGTATAAAGGAAACCTCGTTATTTGATTAAAGAGACTATTGTATGGAATACGGTTTTCAGATTAAGCGACCCTGTAATCATGACATAAGTAACATTGAAAGTAGTCATTTTATGTTTGAATGAAATAGTGTTCTGATATTCCAGGCGATCAAGTGTTAAATTATTGTAATAAGGTAATGTTGACATATTGGATATATTGAATTATATAATGATCTATATTAGTTGAAACTGGATTATAAGTGAAATAAAATAGGAGTTAAATTGTATTGTATAACTTCATTTGTGAGATAGGAATCAGGAGTGTGGGACACTCAGGAGCAGAGTTAGATTTAAGTAATTGCCTACGGGTACATATTAACGTGTTTTTGAGATATATGATATAAATAGATAAGATGTAAATATAGGAACGTCTAGATTAACGTGATTAAAGCCTAGGTCCTATGATTGGACATATTGAGGCGTAGTAAAACATATGATATATATATACAGATAGGTTGTAAGTTTAGGGACGTTTAGATTAGATAGGTTAAAGCCTTGGTCTTACCATAGGACATATTGAGGCACAGTAAAGTTTTGTTAATTCTTTTGGAAATAGGGATGTGCCTTTGGATCGAAGTCAGAGTGAATCAATGCCTGAATAACGGGTATCCAAATAGGTGGTAACGGGAATTTAAGTGTTCCAACGTACAATCTATATTGTGTCGACGGTAATATTCAATTGATGGATTGAACTCATTCCGGCCCAAACAGAGAATCGATTGCTATGAGGATATATGCTATCAGGAAGTTTTGTTAAATATAGGATACGAACTTCTTAACAACTGTCGAATTATTCCCACCTTAGTAGCAAACTTAGAAATAAGTACTACATTTTGGTGGCAAGCGGTGTGTTACGATCCAGGTTCTCAAAGACACAGGGCTCTTCAACATTGGACTAGATAATGGCAAAATGCAACAACGGTAACACTAGATCCAACCCCTGCCTTAAACACTGGAAAATAAAACACCATTACCGCCCTGAGTCGTGCCTGGACAACGAGGTATCCTATGACTCGGTAACTGGTACACACACACTAGGCTGACGCTCGATGAAACAGCCTATTCTCAAACAGTAAAAGATTACTCGATTAGGTTACACAAAGAAAAGATAGTTAACGTGATTAATTAACGTTACGGTAGATACTCAAATAACTGGCACTCCTGTATTGAAGAAAGTGCAATGCTAGTCCTGCAACATCAACTGGAAACTTCTGAAATAAGTCTGATGCTGGGAAGATGTTCGTAAAGAATCTTGAACAATTATAATGCAGAATACGGGTCACAATAAATACTAGGACATATAGTAATAATAGGCAGGCGAATAATAAAGACTGCGCAAAGGTAGTAATGCTCGACAACTAAAGAAATACTTCGTGACACAACGCAACAGCCTACTAGGGTTGTGCAACTCAACAACAACCTCGGCTCAAAAGTGCAGTGAATAATAATGCTGCATACATATAATAATGGGGCTTATCTCTAACCAGTGTCTGCTCAGTTAATAAAGTCTAGCTGGGGTATCAAGGCAGGGCAACAATGGGCGAACATGCGGCTCGTAGCCTAACGTTGTCCGAAGGTGGTATAATGAAGATTACGTTATATGACGGGGATGCTCTCTTGATAAATCTAGGTCTCTAGTACCTAGTTCTATCCTGGCGATCCCTCAGAAGTCAACACAAAGAGGCAGCACTATGTTGTGAGGGATAGGCTATGGCCCTCTCACACACCACAGCGCTGTGCTCGCAAAATAAACCCACCCGAAGACAACTTAGGCTCCCACAGTACCTGTCGATGTCGTGCAGGGCTTAGCTAACACTGCACACATCGGAGACAACGACACAGTAACCTTACCCCTAGTCTAGCTTTAAATAACCCAGCAGAATCACTCAACACCTTGCCAGGGAGACATATACCGGTCTACAACCTTCCCGAGAGAGGACACACACGGAAAAGTCCGTCTCTCCAAACCTCATTAAAGCCTAATACATGGAAATATCCGAGAGCTTCGCGTACAATACGACTGGCCGACGGTGAACGTCTATGCTGAAACCAGAAGGGATGTTGAGTTTAATAAAGATTAGAGAATGAGAAAGGAGAAGTCGAGAGAGAGAAATAGTATGCAAAGTGGCGAGTATGGGGGACAGAATTGCAAAGGATGTAGACAATACGCGTGTCAGGCAAGCTCTGAGCTTGGTAAAAAACATGAGGCCGCGACGGGAAGGGACTAGTTGACCACCCGGCCGCCAACGCCGTCAGCGCCCAAGCGAGCCGCGTCATGACTCACCCCCCGCTGCCAGGTGTACTCCCTCACCCGCTCTCGCTCGCCTCCCACACAAGCAACATTTATATTATAGCGAATATAAAATATAAGGCGCGGTCACAGACCAAAACAAAGACCATTTCTAGTCTGTCTGTGGCAACACGACACTAATAAAAGAAAGCAGATCATTCTAGGACAACTGTAGCCCATTCCCCCATCCTGGCGAGCGCTAGCGAGCTGCAATGCCCCACGCAACCATTCTGCTAGCGCCGGGAGGCGTCACACCCCCCCCAAGATATGGGACACTCAACCATGAGCCCATATCTGAACAGGCAGAATGTCGCTAGAATCTGCCACTCCTAACCACTCTGCCACTCATGGAATGCAAGCTCAGTCTCCAAAAAAAAAATACAACAACATTTTATATATAAACAAATCTTATCACCCTTCCCAAACATAATACATTAATTCATAACATTGTGCTCCCAGAGCGAGCTTTAAGAAGCACAGCCTACTGAGAGAAAATCATCTTCACTCAGTACTCAGCTACAATATTATCTTAAAATTAATTATTAAAAAGAAAGAGTTTTTTATTTAATTTTTCATACTTTATTTTAATGTTGTTTTTTGGCGGCTACTATAGATGTAGCCTAATTTTCGTCTGATCAAAGCCAACAACTCCTGCCCTGCGACCCTACGCTGATGCTACACATGCGAGCCACCAAGCACCAGCGCAAAAATACACCGCGAGCCAAGACAGGAGGCTATACCAACATACTGTGGTAGCCTACCCCGGATCCTCCACCCACGACAGACACTGACTGAACAGCGAGGGTTCTCCTGCAAACAAAGCCAAAACATTATCAGTGCCCTTAGCATGCCACACATCCAACTTGTGTTCCGGCAGCACAACAACACCTGACACTGATAAACTTCCCAGTTCATCGCAAGACTGACACTTCTCTTCGCTCTTTCCGGCAACGGGGCCTGCCAATAACCCTTCACTAGTTCTACCTTCGTGATGAGCGAGGCAGCCCCGAAGCGGTCTATGGTGTCGTCAACTCTGGGTAATAGATAGGCGTCTGTCAGGGATAATGCTTCCACACTCTTGCAATCAACACACACACGGACTCTGCCACCAAACTCAGGTTGCAAAGCCACTGACAACGACCACTCACGACATTCCTCATCCCTCAGACCCCCTCTCCACACGCCGTCCAGCTCCGCCTTCACAACAGGCTGTCGAGCAGGATTCACACGGCAGGCAACCAACTCGAGCCTTCCACTGTCTCCAGCCTCTGTGTCGGATTCTACCCCGCACATCAGGCCTGGAGAAGCAACAAACATGCGGACGGACTGCCACAGCCTAGCAAACAACTCCTCTTGTCGCTCAGGAACAAGAGGTTGCAACTTATCTCACAGAACAACATGCCCAGTGCCCTCCCACATCTCCTTCACCATGTGGAGAGGGCCCCTCACCCGATGCCCGAAAACAAGCTCATTCGGACTGAAACCGAGACTCTCTCCAGGTACTTCTCTTGCCGCGAACAAAACATACGGCAGACCAAGGTCCCAATCCTTTCCTTTCTCTGCGCAATAACATCGAAGCATGCTTTTCAGTGTGGCGTGCCACCTCTCCAACACCCCTTGACTCTCCGGGTGATACGCAGAAGAGACGACAGTGCTGATGCCATGCTGAATCATAGTTTGTTTGAACAGATTAGATGTAACACTAGAACCTTGGTCCGATTGCACCTCTTGCGGGTAACCATACCGCGAGCAATACCAGAGCAGGTTCCGGACAACAGTTTTCGTCGTGCCATTTCTCATTGGATATGCATCAGAATAACAAGTGGCCACATCCATGATAGTTAATAGAAATTTATTACCGGCACAAGTAGGGGTTAGGGGTCCGACCATATCAATGATGACCTTACTGAAGGGCGGTCCACTGACAGGAATGGGGTGCAACGGGGCTCTCGGAATTGTTTGGTTAGGTTTTCCAACCCTCTGTCACGTATGACAACTTGCTATCCAGGTTACCACCTGCCCCTTCAACCCCGGCCACCAAAACAATTTTTCTAAAGCCGCCACCGTTTTTCTCACCCCTAGATGTCCTGCCAGTGGTATGTCATGCACCAACCTCAGTAGGCTATCCCTGCACTCCCGTGGCACCACCAACTGGTCCACTACTCCGGACCCCTCTTGCCAACTACGTTTAGGGTCTTGAAAGCGTCTATAGAGGATGCCTTCTAAATAAAAAAAAATCTCCTGGCTGTGCATCACCGTCCTCGTCGAGCTCTACAGCTCCATTAGCACACGTTTGGAGCTCAGGGTCCTCTAGTTGCAACCGACGTATATCTGAGGGTGCCAAGCGATCTAACTGCTCCCGGAGCAATGCATGACCTTCCCCGATACTGGGCTGCTCCCTCTGTCTCTCTCGATGTACATAACGTTGCTGTCATGGAGACTCGTCATGCCCAGCCTCGTCACTCTCGATGACAGGCCCAGGGGCTACTCCAGAATTAAGTAATGGTGCTAATACTGAATCACCCAGGAGAGCCGCCGAGTCAAAACTCTTAAAACCAACTCCAGCTTTAGCCTCCTCCTGTTGATCGTTCCTCCGCTGGTCTGAAGACGGAGGACTAGGCTGTGACACTTTAGCTGCCCGAGCTCGGGTGACAACACACGCCATGGGTTGTGTCTGGCACCGCTCGACCCACTCTGGCTCTTCCCTACTCACGTCGGCCGGCCTCTCGGCAACGACTAAGGGTAGAACCTCAGAAGCGGGCATTGCAAAGTCATTGCCGAGAAGAAGGTCGACGCCCTCCACTGGCAGTTTCTCCACAATCCCGACATCCAATTCACGTGCCACACCATCCTCCTCCAACTCCAACCGCACCAGCGGGTATGACCGAGTTGCATTAATACCCTGCACCACCACCACCCGAGCCGCGTTTATAGGGTAGCCAGTCAAGTTTTTCATCAGAGTCTGGGAAGCACCTGTATCACGCAAGACCTCTACTCCATGCTTGCGCCCCACCCACATCACGCAACCCCGCCCTCTATGGTCGCAAAAAACATCCTGAGCAGGGTTCGAGCCTCCCAGGTGCTTCTGCATTGGCTGTGCCTCAGCCTCTGACGAACTGCCCCGGGCAAACTCAGATGACTTCGGAGACACACCAATGTTGCAGGCCAAAGACACAGCTGCTGTAGGTGGTTTGCTAGGACAGACTCTTGCAAAGTGCCCCTTTTTATGACAATGATAACACTCCAACTCCCCTTTGGGCTTCCCTTGGTACTGGGAAGGGCCCGGCCCCTTCTTAAATGGGACGGTGCTAGTCTTGTGGTCAGTCTTGGTATCATGGCTCTTGTACTTGTTTGCATAAGGTATATCACTAACTCGGGGGGGTGGGGCGTCACGCCCCTTGTTACCTGCCTCACTACGCTGGGCAGACCCGCACCCACGAATTAGTGATAGCCGGAGGTCAGCCATCTCAGCTGCCTCCTGTAGAGTTTTTGGTTGCTTTTCTTTAAGGTTTAACGTCAGGTCGCCGCCCGTTCATTTGAAAAACTGCTCTAAAAGCACCAACTGTTTAATGTCGTCAAACGTAGTAGGTTTCTCCGACCTCAGCCAATTCCCAAAAGCATCGGACAGCTCCCGGGCATGCTCCAAAAAGGTGCTCTCCCGACCCTTGGTAACACCCCGGAACTTCAACCTGTACGTCTCTGGTTGTAGTTCGTATGCTCTCAGGACAGCCTCCTTGAGTTCCTCATAGATAATACAAGACTCTATAGGCAACGCATCGTAGGCTTTAAGACCCTTGCCTATTAATCTAGAGGATACAAGTGCTGCCCATTTATTCTCTGGCCACTGGTGTTCCTGGCACTTCTTCTCAAAGCGTGTGAAAAATTCTGTTACACCACTCTCATCAAACACCGGAACCAGTTTCAATAAGTGCGAGAGAGACTGCTCGTGAACACGGTTACCAGCCCCAAGTTGCTGTCCCGTTGTCTCTACTCGCGACTTCTCTACGTCCATGTCGGCACAGTACCTAGTCGACTCTAAATCAGCTTGGATTTTTGGTAGCTTGGCTGTCTCTTCTATCTTGGCTAATTCTATTTGCTGCTCACCTGCCCTGATAGCCTTTCTCTCTTCGATCTTAGCTAATTCGAGCTGAAGCAATAATTCTGGAGATAACCCTTGAGGAGGTGAAGGTGCTACAATGTTTGAAATTACCGGTGGTCCCCCCAGGGGCAACCCACCCTGCCAGTCACCACCCACCTGTGGAAACGTACCCGGGGTCGGCAAACCACTGGGATGGCTGGGAGTCGAGTGTAGGGGAAGCATGGCCGAAGTGCTCTGAGCACTCAACCCATCTCGCTCACCAGTCACCCTGCCCAGTACACACGTTATCAAGTTATCCTTGGTCATGCTGCTAGTAACCGCATGACCGATAGCTGTGGCCAGGCATTGAAGACTGTACCGATCCATACCCTCCAACCGCTCGGCAGTAACAGGCCATTGCAAAAATATCCTAGCATCCTCCTCACAGTTCACCCGATTAACCCTTTCATCATGTTGCTGTTCCTCAGTTTCAACATTACGTACTGTGTCTCCATTCTCCTCTGACCCGGTATAAGACATGATGCACACAAAACAAATTCACCACAATATTCAGAAAAGAAGTACCCCAAACTCTTATGTAGCACTATTCACTTGCCAAAAATGTCTGAAGACTCTCAAGTGCTATACTACTTTGCCAAAAAAAAAATTAACGTGCCCACTATATTCCTCAATAAAACAAATGACCACAACAATCCTGCAATTATCTCTTAGTTCACAAGATCCTGAGCTAGGTCGTCATTTGTTACGATCCAGGTTCTCAAAGACACAGGGCTCTTCAACATTGGACTAGATAATGGCAAAATGCAACAACGGTAACACTAGATCCACTCCCTGCCTTAAACACTGGAAAACAAAACACCATTACCGCCCTGAGTCGTGCCTGGACAACGAGGTATCCTATGAATCGGTAACTGGTGCACACACACTAGGCTGACGCTCGATGAAACAGCCTATTCTCAAACAGTAAAAGATTACTCGATTAGGTTACACAAAGAAAAGATAGTTAACGTGATTAATTAACGTTACGGTAGATACTCAAATAACTGGCACTCCTGTATTAAAGAAAGTGCAATGCTAGTCCTGCAACATCAACTGGAAACTTCTGAAATAAGTCTGATGCTGGGAAGATGTTCGTAAAGAATCTTGAACAATTATAATGCAGAATACGGGTCACAATAAATACTAGGACATATAGTAATAATAGGCAGGCGAATAATAAAGACTGCGCAAAGGTAGTAATGCTCGACAACTAAAGAAATGCTTCGTGACACAACGCAACAGCCTACTAGGGTTGTGCAACTCAACAACAACCTCGGCTCAAAAGTGCAGTGAATAATAATGCTGCATACATATAATAATGGGGGCTTATCTCTAACCAGTGTCTGCTCAGTTAATAAAGTCTAGCTGGGGTATCAAGGCAGGGCAACAATGGGCGAACATGCGACTCGTAGCATAACGTTGTCCGAAGGTGGAATAATGAAGATTACGTTATATGACGGGGATGCTCTCTTGATAAATCTAGGTCTCTAGTACCTAGTTCTATCCTGGCGATCCCTCAGAAGTCAACGCAAAGAGGCAGCACTATGTTGTGAGGGATAGGCTATGGCCCTCTCACACCACAGCGCTGTGCTCGCAAAATAAACCCACCCGAAGACAACTTAGGCTCCCACAGTACCTGTCGATGTCGTGCAGGGCTTAGCTAACACTGCACACATCGGAGACAACGACACAGTAACCTTACCCCTAGTCTAGCTTTAAATAACACAGCAGAATCACTCAACACCTTGCCAGGGAGACATATACCGATCTACAACCTTCCCGAGAGAGGACACACACGGAAAAGTCCGTCTCTCCAAACCTCATTAAAGCCTAATACATGGAAATATCCGAGAGCTTCGCGTACAATACGACTGGCCGACGGTGAATGTCTATGCTGAAACCAGAAGGGATGTTGAGTTTAATAAAGATTAGAGAATGAGAAAGGAGAAGTCGAGAGAGAGAAATAGTATGCAAAGTGGCGAGTATGGGGGACAGAATTGCAAAGGATGTAGACGATACGCGTGTCAGGCAAGCTCTGAGCTTGGTAAAAAACATGAGGCCGCGACGGGAAGGGACTAGTTGACCACCCGGCCGCCAACGCCGTCAGCGCCCAAGCGAGCCGCGTCATGACTCACCCCCCGCTGCCAGGTGTACTCCCTCACCCGCTCTCGCTCGCCTCCCACACAAGCAACATTTATATTATAGCGAATATAAAATATAAGGCGCGGTCACAGACCAAAACAAATACCATTTCTAGACTGTCTGTGGCAACACGACACTAATAAAAGAAAGCAGATCATTCTAGGACAACTGTAGCCCATCCCCCCATCCTGGCGAGCGCTAGCGAGCTGCAATGCCCCACGCAACCATTCTTCTAGCGCCGGGAGGCGTCACAGGTGGGATTCAACAAAATTGTTTTGATTGAGTATATTTATCTAACGAACCAGACATAATGACGACATTACTACCGGTTAGATTATGGGAAGAAAAGAAAGAAGAAATCGAGTTATGGATTGAACAATTAGAATGTCAATTCACTCTACTTGATGTGGGAGAAGATGAAAAAAAGGTAGCCTATGGAAAGACACACTTAGGCAAGGCCCTGAACAATGTAAGGGTATGTCTAGAGGGACTAGTGTCATGGGCAGAAGTTAGGAATGCTCTGATAGAAGAATTTGGCCGAGAAACCTCCACAAGAAAGGCCAGAGACAAACTAAAGAGCATGAAATTAGATGGACAAAATGTGAAAACCCTGAGGAGGGAGATCACGAAAAATGTCAAAATTGCTTATCCGCACATGGACCAGGAGAGTCAAGAGACAGAAATAAGAGAGATTATGATTCAAGCATGTCCTGTTGAAGTTAGAAAGCATTGTATCATACATGAAGTGAACACCACAAAGGAACTCATGGATGTAATTAAGAAGGTGATGGAAGCCAGAGAGTTAAAGGAGGAGAAAAAGAAAGGGGAAGAGGAAAAGCCAAACAAAGGGTATCAAAGAACAATGATCCGATGCTTTATATGCAGACAAACTGGACACCTAGCTAGGAACTGTTCAAACCGTCCCAAAACTCCGACACACAGATTTAACGCGAGACCAACACCTCAAAACGATCGACCCCTTCCCATGGTGACAAACTCGAACCATGGGGGAATGCTTCCAGTAGAGCACAGAGAAACCGAGACTCAACCAAAGATCACGATGCCAGAAGGAGGAGAACATTTTCCCCTAAACCTCTCATAGAAGGGCGATATGACGAGGTTAATATATTAGAAAAACGCCTTGCGAAACAGTGGTGATTAATGGGAAAGCTGCAAACATGTTAATAAATACAGGGGCCAATAGAAGTTGTCTTTTGAACAAATTTGTGAAAAATAATCCGAGAGAACTAGGATCCCTAAACCAAACTAGTATTCAGTTAGCAGGAGCGGGGGGGCAACCATTGACGATTTTAGAGAGAACTAATACCCTGGTGGTAGAGTGGAAGGGAATTAAATTCACCACAGGTTTTTGTGTCCTATCGGGAAAATCCAACAGTGGAGTAGATGGATATCTGGGAATAGATCTAATGTGTCAATTGGGGGTAACCATACAGTGTGGCCCGAAAGACACTACGACCATACTACGACCCCAAATAGTAGCTACCACGGGAAAAAATTCTATTCCCCCTAAAACATGGAGAATGATAGAAATTCCCAGATACCACGGAATGACTGCCGGGATTTTTGAACCAGATGCACAAAATGAAGCTCGAATATCTTCCACGTTCATTACTATGGATCAGAGAAAATTAGTTCTTGCTAACCTCTGAGAGTCTACGATCAATTATCAAAAGAGAAGACGGTTAGGACAAGTTACACCCGCACAACCCATCACGGTTGGGACTAACGGACCAACTAGCTTACCTGAGATCCCGAAACAATTGACGTCAGACCAAGCCGCTACTTTACATGAATTACTATGGGCATATAGAGACGTATTCGCCCAAAATGAAGGGGATCACGGATCAGCCCGAACACGATACAAACACAAAATACATACCCAAGGACCCCCTATCAGACAACCCTATAGATGACAAAATCCAATCATGAGACAGAAGGAGAAGGAACAAGTGGATGATATGCTTAAACAACAGATAGTAGTGGAATCATACAGTCCGTGGTCGTCACCGGTAGTCCTAGTAAAATAACAAATGGGTCTACTCGGTTCTGTGTGGATTACAGTAAACTGAATGATGTTACTATCAAAGATGCTCAACCCCTACCTCCCATTGATTACTCGTTGGAATCACTAAATGGGTCAACGTGGTTTTCTACTCTAGACTTACAAAGTGGGTACTGGCAAGTACCGGTCAGGTCGGAGGACCAGGAAAAAACCGCGTTCACCACGAGCGAAGGTAAACTCTACCAGTTCATAGTTTTACCCTTTGGAGTTTGTAATGGACCAGCCAGCTTTACTCGAGTCATGGATGAAATACTGAGAGGATTAACTTGGAAAACTTGCCTAGGATGATATCCCTGGATGATTGCCTGGATGATATCATAATATTTTCGAACAGTTGGGAGGAACACATTAACCGACTACAAGAAGTATTAGAGAGAATTCGGAGGGCAGGACTAAAATTGAAATATTCCAAGTGCCAATTAGGGCGCGAAGTAGCATACTTAGGACATGTGGTCTCCAAGATAGCTATCCAACCTAACCCCCTAAAAGTAAAAGCTATCGCAGAGATTTCTCCTCCCACCACTGTTAAAGGAATCAAAGCGTTTTTGGGAATGGCTTCCTATTAACGGAGGTTTATACCTAATTTTTCAAAAATTGCTCGACCTATGACTAAGAGACTTGAGAAAGGGAGAAATTTGACTGGGGTCAGAGTTGTCAAATGGCTTTCGATCACCTCAAACAAAAAATTACCTCCAACCCAATTGTTTGTCATCCTGATTTCACCAAACCTTTCCAATTGTACACGGATGCCTCTGACGAAGGGCTAGGGGCAGTCTTGGACCAGAAGGTTGATGGGAAAGAAGGAATAGTGGCATGCGCCAGCAGGACACTCAATAAGGGCGAGAAGAATTACAGTGTTACAAAAAAGGAATGTCTGGCTTTAGTCGGGGCTGTACAATATTTTTGTTCTTACTTAGCCGGAGTTCATTTCGAAGTAATCACGGATCACCATAGTTTACAGTGGCTCAGAAAAATGAAAACAGAAGACGGTTTATTTGTTAGGTGGAAAGGGATCCTACAGGAATATACTTTCTACGTTAGGCATCGACCAGGTAAACTACATACCAATGCCGATGTTTTATCCAGATTACCGGTAGCACCAGTCCAACCCACTCGACCCAAAATGAAAACAAATTATTCGATACCAAACGGTGGGGATAAATTAAAATTTTCTAAAGGAGCCTGGAGGGATTCTAAGGATCGTGTGGTATTAGATTATCTTGAGGCTAAACACATGATTAACATTTTCCACGGACAAGAAGGGAAGGGGGCTCATTTAGGTCAGTCCAGAGTTTTGAAACAGTTTAATGAAAGGTACTGGGCCTCACGAGCTGACAAAGTTGTTAAAGAAGTGATCCAAAGTTGTTTGGGGTGTCAGAGGGGGAAAGACGAACGAGGAACCAAGCAAACCCCCGGACACATTATTGCCGGAAAACCGTGGGAAAAAACTATCTGTGGACATTATGGGACCTCTGCCCAGACAGACGAACGAAAGATACATCCTGACCTGTGTTGACGTCTTTTCAAAGCGCACGGTTGCTTGTGCC
Organism: Paralithodes platypus; assembly: GCA_032716605.1. Lineage (NCBI taxonomy): Eukaryota > Metazoa > Arthropoda > Malacostraca > Decapoda > Lithodidae > Paralithodes > Paralithodes platypus. The sequence continues at coordinate 14,402,961 of CM064579.1, forward strand.
ATTCCGGAAAAGAAAGCTGAGACCGTAGCTAAGATTATCCTTGAGAAAGTAATTTTTGTGTATGGCACTCCCGATTGTATTCTGAGTGATAGGGGAAAGGAATTTAATAATGAAATTTGGCAACATTTGGGGGATACCTTGGGTTACCATATTCAACATACCTCCCCGTACTATCCACAAGGGAACGCTGTATGTGAAAGGAATCATCGGTTACTAGCGAACTGCATACGAGCTAGCCTAAGTTCATAAAGGGAAGAAATATCCTGAGGGTGGCCGGAACTATTACCAGAAATTATATGGGGAATCAATACCACCATTTGTAGAACTACCGGGTATTCTCCCTATGAAATTATCTTTGGAATTACTCCGAAACTACTTCAAGAACGACTACTACCCTATCCCATCAATTCCGCCAAATATTCTCGACCAGAACATTATTTACAAGGTCAAGGGGAAAGACGGCAACAAGTTTATCATCACGTTACTCAATGGCATCCCGAGAAACATAACTTAAGGAATCCATATTATCGGGGGGAATATATTCTGGTAAAGAGACATGATCCCACACGGGCCGGTAAACTGGAAGAGAAATATGAAGGTCCATTCAGGGTTGTGGAATTAAAAGGACAATACCAAGTCCTATATGTGCATCATGGGAGTATTGTTCGGCTACGCATATTCTCCACGCTAAACGGTACGAGCGAATTCCCCTCAGATATGAGCGAGTGGAGTAGCGAGGAAGATATAGAATCCTGGGCCGATAATTCTGAGGACTTCTTGACTCGTTATGAGGCAGAAGATCACCTTCTGAGAGGGGATTATACTGGGGTCTTTCCGTTCTGGCGGTCGTACAGTAGGAACCAAAACGAGATTTTTTCTAGGTCAGAACGAGACAGAAGTGAAAAGGCAGAGATAATTAAAATGAGCAAGGAGGGGGAATTCCGAGAGTATGTCCAGGACCATAACTCTGTGGATCCAGAAAGCGAAGTTTCAGATCCCGAGAGAGATTTCAATGAGGCTCTAAGTAGTAAGGTAGAATCTCCCAGAGAAGAAATTATCAAAAAAGGGGTATTTCCTGGGGCAAAAAATTAATTTAGTTCTTCTTCAACTAAAATAAATCATTCACAGGAAAACAGAGCAATTGGCTCCCTGGGGAAGAGCCCAGCAAAGTTTCCCAAATCAAAAGGCCCTGCTGAAACAGTTACACGAAGTGGTAGAGTTAGCCTTCCTCCAATCAGGTATCCGGACGAGGTTATAAATAGAACCCCTGGGGTATGTGCCTGTCAGTTGAAAGGCACCATGCCTCCCCCAACTGACCCTCAGTACCGACTTCGTCGTCTCATAGCTATTGTCGACGGAAAAGGACAGAGAATATAGACCACAAGAACTTTAAAGCAACTCCTCAACCAACCGGGTCAAGTTTTACTAGACAAGACTGCGGTCGGGAACCGATATCCAGCAATCCAGTTACATAGGTGTATTTTTGAACACAGTGGACTGGTTGATTGGCAGAACGATGGCAGGGATTTTAAAGGGATAGTATTGCGGCGATCAGGAGCTCGCCTTAATTTAGCACGGGATGATAAAGTAAGAATCTTGCCAGCCAATCAACGCGCTGCAAATCACCATCCCTTTAAACCAGCTGAGTTTGACATTTCCCACCACTCTGCCACACCTGCCCGGGCAGCCAAGCAGGAGCCTCCGTTGTCGGAGCACGTAAAGACTGAGCCAGGCGCGCACACATCTCCACTTTTCAAATCGCTCTCGCTCCCTCCACCGGACGTTTCTTCAAGTGGCAGAAGGTCTATAACATCAGTGCAAGCCCCATACTCCTGTAACCCACTACAAGACCTTTGCAACCATCTCCCTGGGACTTATTACGAAGAGAGAAGACCCGAGGAGGGAGAAAGAAACCTTCAAAACGCGCGGCTAGAGAAAGTACTGCTCGGGCGGCTGGCTCAACCAATCACAGCGCGCCAAATCGTGAGGCGGAGCTATAAAGGGGGGGGGGGGGCTGCAGACGGCAGTCACGTCACGGACTCCACTGGGCTCACCTGCCAGCAACTCTCTACCTCTCCCTCACCTGTATAGCGATGGGAGCTTGGCCAAACCTGCTCAAGCCTACCAGCTTGCTTACCACCCACCAATAACGTCCACCCTTGGCCTACAATAACTTTCCACTGCTGACCAGATACACCATCAGTATCCTGGTGCTTGTCATCATATTGCTAGCTTACACACTTATAGCCAAGCAATTCAAGAGAGGCGACAAGTAGTAGATGGGACTGAAGACTTCCAGAAGACATATTGGCTGGCTATGAGGTGGTGAAGACTGCTCCAGAAACACCCCAGACTTTTTAAAGGAGCCTTAATGGGCCCGAAATAGATTAATGGAAAGATAGAAAAATGCTTGACAAATCTAGTGGTTCCAACCAATTAAAATTAGATGTGTTCTTATAGAACAAAAATAAAGAGAAAACGATAGACTCATGAATAAATAAAAGGATGCATTGTTGAGAGAGATAGCTGTTAATGTTAGAGAAGGTTCCATGCCATTTAGCTATAAATAGGATATCTGATATAAATATAAATACTGACATCTCAATTTCTACTAAGATGGTTTGCAACTCCCTTCTGGTCACCAGTGCCCTTCCTAATACCTTCTTAATGGCAGATTTGACGATACCGATTGTTCTCTCCCAAATCGCCCCGAACCATGGTGCACGTGCTGGTATAAATCTCCACTGACAACCCTTTCCAGTGAGGGTAGCCACAACCTGCGGGTCATCCATTAAACTCTGGAGATATTTAGAGGCCCCGACATAACAAGTCGCATTATCGCTCATAATAATTTGAGGGAAACCATTGTGGCCTGCAAAGCGTCTTAGAGTATGCAAAAATCCCTCACTGGATAGGTCGTCAATCAATTCGATTTGAATCCCTCTGGTTACCGCACATGTGAATAGAACGGCATAATTATACCTTTATGATATTACCGGGCGATTCTCTAACTTGAATCGCTCCGGTGTAGTCTACCCCTGTTACCTGAAATGGTTCAGTCCTTTGTACCCTGAACTCAGGCAAGGGAGGTAGATAAACTGGGGAGTAAGGCTTACCCTGTAATGTTTTACAGATAGTACAGCTATTGTGGATCCCTTTAATTCCTTGTCACATCTTAGGGATCCACCAACGTTGTCGCATATACGCCAGAACATAATTTACGCCAAAATGTAGGCAGGTTCTATGGCATTGGCGAATCAACAGTTTGGTAATCAAATGAGACGAGCTAAGGAGGACAGGATGTTTCGCAGAATCAATAATGTCCGCCTTTTGTATCCTGCTTCTACACTTAATTATGCCTCCTTCCATATATAATCCTAGCTGCCTCATTAAGTTTGAGGGTTTGGCCTTTGACTCCTTGCTCAGGATTTGATGTTCAGTAGGATAAGATTCCTTTTGTACTAAACATATTAGTTTCGCTTCTGCTGATCTCATTTCATGGAGTCTGATATGCTTCGAATCTTCACTAAGGAAAGACCCGTGAGCCCGACTTCTCATGTTGTTAATGAAACAGTATATCCATGCAAATACCCGTATTACTTGATCATAGCTGCCGTAACGTTCCCACTCTACCAACTTGTTATCCTGATGTGTAGTACTCACATTCGAACTACTTAACACATCATCTGTTAGCATAGAAGGCGAAATGGGTAAGAGGTCATCAACATCTGCCGAGGTATAGGTCAAGGGCCTGTCGTTGACTGACATCTCAATTTCTACTAAGATGGTTTGCAACTCCCGTCTGGTCATCCATAGGTCACTGGTTCATATCCGGTTATATGTCGGGAATAGGGTAATGATCCCGACAGGTTTAGGTCCAATAGGACATTTGTATTTGCCGGTATCGTATCGCTTGTACGATTTCGGCTGGTTCTTTGTGTATTGTAGTTTATTCTTAAGTATAGGTTAAATATTAACTGTAATGTATAAATATCTACATCAGCTCTAGATGTATCATGAAACCAAGTTATGGTTTATAATTATTATGAGCCGGCAGCCATATGTAATTTCGCGAAGCGAACGGACGCCGGCCCTTTAGTCTCTCAATCAACACCATACAGCCAACATCTTCCCCCCCCCCCCCCCCCCCGGCTCTGACTAAACCCACAGTTCACCATGTGCTACAAATATTAATCTATAACAACAGTCCTACATCACCAGTCCTCTAAGCTAAGTTCATTGTATCGATATTGTATTATGTGAACATTCCTACATGTCATGCAATTGAATTAGCCGTGTGTGGGGGACTGGATTACACCCATCGACTAAGTCGTTGGTAATTATATTATCATTATTTGTCGGGAATTTAGATAAGGAGGTTAAATTGCATATCACTGGTATATGAAATAACCCAACAAATAATGATAATATAATTACCAACGAGGTATTCGATGGGTGTAATCCAGTCCCCCACACACGGCTAATTCAATTGCATGACATGTAGGAATGTTCACATAATACAATATCGATACAATGAACTTAGCTTAGAGGACTGGTGATGTAGGACTGTTGTTATAGATTAATATTTGCAGCACATGGTGAACTGTGGGTTGAGTCAGAGCGGGGGGGGGGGGGGGAAGATGTTGGCTGTATGGTGTTGATTGAGAGACTAAAGGGCCGGCGTCCGATCGCTTCGCGAAATTATATATGGCTGCCGGCTCATAATAATTATAACCCATAACTTGGTTTCATGATACATCTAGAGCTGATGTAGATATTTATACATTACAGTTAATATTTAACCTATACTTAAGAATAAACTACAATATACAAAGAACCAGCCGAAATCGTACAAGCGATACGATATATATAATACAAAAAAAAAAAATCGTAGTAAAGGGGCTTACTAAGAATCATACGGGAATCTGTTTATATAATGATTAATGATAACGGGGTTATGCCACTTATTAAAGAATAGGAATTAATCATGTTTGTGATAGGTTAGACCTAGCTTGAGAAATAGTCAGGAAGGACACTAGTCCGTTTGATGAAATATATTGTTTATGTATAAAGGAAACATCGTTATTCGATTAAAGAGACTATTGTATTGAATACGGTTTTCAGATTAAGCGACCCTGTAATCATGACATAAGTAACATTGAAAGTAGTCATTTTATGTTTGAATGAAATAGTGTTCTGATATTCCAGGCGATCAAGTGTTAAATTATTGTAATAAGGTAATGTTGACATATTGTATATATTGAATTATGTAATAATCTATATGAGTTGAAACTTGATTATAAGTGAAATAAAACAGGAGTTAAATTGTATTGTATAACTTCATTTGTGAGATAGGAATCAGGAGTGTGGGACACTCCGGAACAGAGTTAGATTTAAGTAATTGCCTACGGGTACATATTTACGAGTTTTGAGATAATTATATTATATAAATAGATAAGATGTAAACATAGGAACGTCTAGATTAATGTGCTTAACCCTTGTCTATCGGGGCCCGACTTAAGTCCGAGTGCAATTTTGGCGCAATATTGGCTCTGAGAGAGAGACTAGTGACTGGAGGAGCATGGGTTACCTCATGACCGCTCGCCACGGCTGCCGTGGACCTACTGAGATTTACTCCACTTACATCCACCCTCACTCCCTCACTACATACGTAATTATATAAAGAAATTATCGTATTTTAGCGATTTTGCCCTTCGGTTGCATGATCGTTGCAAGACAACCAGTGATCGTAGAAGGATGGTTCGGGTGTCATTGGAAAGCTCAATTTACGCCCTTTCATGGATACATACTTGTATTACGCTCTGGTCTTGTTTATGCATGAAAAAGAGCACGGAAACAACCCAATTTAAGGTAAAAAAAAAACGCTGGGCGGCATGGTCAAATATACCGCCTAGCCCGCTCGTAAGGTGTTAAAGACTAGGTCCTACGATTGCATAAATTGAGGCGTAGTCAAGCATATATATATATACAGATAGGTTGTAAGTTTAGGGACGTTTAGATTAGATAGGTTAAAGCCTTGGTCTTATCATGGGACATATTGAGGCGCAGTAAAGTTTTGTTAATTCTTTTGGAAATAGCGACGTGCCTTTGGATCGAAGTCGGATTGAATCAATGCCTGAATAACGGGTATCCAGATAGGTGGTAACGGGAATTTAAGAGTTCCAACGTACAATCTATATTGGGTCTACGGTAATATTAAATTTATGGATTGAACTCATTCCGGCCCGAACAGAGAATCGATTGCTATTAGGATATATGCTATCAGGAAGTGTTGTTAAATAAAGGATACAAACTTCTTAACAACTGTCGAATTATTCCCACCTTAGTAGCAAACTTTGAAATAAGTACTACACAACTACATCAAGAAACCAAAGTCCTCAAAGTCAAAGACCATCTGGACATGAGAGGCACTCAATTCCTGGCAGCAGCTTCCACGAGCCAACATCACCCACTACACTACATGGCATCACACCCACAGACACCAAGAAATATCAAAACAACACCCAGCACACGGTATCACACACAAATACTGTCTTCTCTCCCTCCCTGCCCCCCCAGACCAGCTTCCAGAAGCACATCCATACTCATATCTCTCGCCGTTCCCTCCAATCACTCATAGACAGCACGCACCTGCAGGCATGACCTCCCGAAATCCATCCTTCTGAATCCTCCCTTCCTCGCCAGGACAGAGTCCACCTGGCCAAGCTGAGATGCGGTCATCATCCAGGTCTTTTGAGCTATCAGAAGAGACTGGATGACTCCGTCGTCGACACATGCCCAGGATGTAACACAACACCCCATACCTTTAAACACATCATAGAAGGCTGCATTTCACACAATCACTTATGCCAACAACACAATCTACACTTCTTGAGAGCTCTGTGGGAAAGCACGACCAAGGCCATGGCCTTCCTTAGGGACTCGGAGCTGTTCGGCCGGCAGCTTAGGGAACGACAACAACAACAACAACAACTTACTTGTTCTAGAGATATAACGATGCTTGAAGTTATGGGGTTAAATGAGGACACATACAAGACGACTTATTAAATACACCACCACCACTCCCACTACCAACACAACCACCACCACCACTATCACCATCACCACCACCACCACCACTCCCACTATCACACTCACCACTACCACTCCCACTATCACCATCACCACTACCACTCGCACCAGCACCACCACCACCATCTCCATCTCCATCTCCTCCAACACCATTTCCTCCCATGTCATTAGCACTTGCCAATTGGTGGTGATGGCGGCAAATGATCCTGTAATCAGGCTGCTCCAATAGCGTGCAATCGTGTAATTACAGAAGCCCTGGTTAATTAATGGTGTCGTCGCCCACGTTTTCCTATTGGTTATAATGCTGAGGACTGCCGATAGCTGATAAAGAGTCGATATTGCTTCACTCTTCGCTTCCCTCGTTGGGATATCGCATGAAGGGGAGATAGTTGCTTTTTCTGGACCCCCTTCTCCGTCATGTTTAGCCTCATTAATTTTGAGAATTCAAGAACTTCGTTCCATCACTTTAGTAAATATATGACCTTTCACCCTATTTCTTTGTCAATACTCAAACCTTTCGTGCCTATTAGGTGTCGATAGAGAGCATAGCGAGCCTGTAGTATTAGCAGGAACCGCCTTTCGGCGGGGATTTTTTTTTACCGAAAACATTCACAAATTTATCTAGGGGCTGTTTTTTTTAAAGTTTGTTGGAGGTCTAGCGAGGACACTAACAATATATATATAAATAAATAAATACAACAAAATAAACCCTACCCCCTTAAGCTTCTATGTTTTCCTTTATAATACTACAGTAAGGTAATCGATGTATATACAGTATAACTATAACGGAATGCTAAATTAGGAGAGATACATGGATGTCACCCACTTCCAGTTATATATTCGCGAGTATTCTTAAGGGCAGACCCCGAACTTTTACTAGTGATTGTCATTTAATTAAACCCATTCAGTTCCGGTGACATTATGTTCATTATGTTCCGGCACCTATTGAACAATTATACTCTCATTATGTTCCGGCAACTATTGGACAATTATACTCTTTTTGAAAAGGATGTCTACCCAAGTAAAGGCTACAGACTATCTCAATTAATCCTTCTAGGTACTGTATATCTTTCCTAAGATTCATAAAACCATCTAAATGTAGCCTAAATAAAGTTAATAATACGTCGCCGGTACATAAGGTGTTAATGATAAATCTGTATCCCCTCTTCCCAACTCTGTGTTCATTTCGGAGCCTGGCCAGAAATACCTCTACAGTATACAGGCCGAGCACTTAAGGGGAGAATTTATTTTGTTCTGGCCTCTCCTTTTCCCTCATGTTTAGCCCCATTTTTTTTTATATTTTTTTTTTTTCTATGTGATTGAGAGAGGCAAAAGGCAGAACTGCCTATAGCGAGTGCCTCCCCCATAGTTGGAAGAGTGACAGGGCCAAAATTAAGGGACGTTCGAGCCAAAATGCCTGGACACACGGAGTTTGAAGCAATTTAATTCATAGGAAGAAGGAAAGACTGATTCTGGGAGAGAGTTCCAGAGCTCAGCTGTTGAGTAGAAGAAAGTTTGAGAGTAACGTTTCACTCTTGGGTTGGAGAGTGGCACAGAGTAGGGGTGGGATTGAGTTGCAAGACGGGTACCACGTGCACTACGTAAAGGAGGTGGTATACACTGGGAAAGCTCTGAGGAACACTGATTATTATAGTAGCGATAGAATAGCGAGAGAGATGCAACATTGCGGCGGAGAGAAAGAGATTGCAGAGAGTTGGTGAGTGGACGGGAGTTAATGATACGAAAGGCCTTCCTTTCAACTTTGTCTAAGAGAGTGGTGTGAGAGGAACCTCCCCACACATGTGAACAATACTCAATAAAAGGACGCACTATGCCCCTGTACAGAGCAAGAAGCTGTGCAGGGGAAAAGAACCCCCTAAGGCGGTTGAGCACACCTAGCTTCTGGGAGGCTGCCTTAGCAAGACTGGTAATATGGTCCTTCCAACTGAGAGAGGAAGAAAAAGAGACACCAAGAATATTGAGAGAAGATGAAAGATTGATTTTTGTATTGTTGAAGAATAAGGGATAGTCCGCTAGCAGTTCCTTACGGGTAGATAGATGGAGAAATTGGGTTTTGGAAGCATTAAAGGAAACAAGGTTTTCTCTGCCCCAATTGGAGATAGTAGTTAGATCAGAATTTAAGAGTTCTATGGCTTCATTACGTTTGTCGTTGAGGGATTACTGGCTGGGGCGTTCTGAAAAACTAATGGAGTAGTGTAAGGTTGAGTCGTCTGCGTGTGAATGGATGGGAATTGAGGTACAGTTGAGGAGATAATTTATACATATTAGAAAGAGAATAGGAGATAGGACAGAGCCCTGAGGAACACCAGAGTTTATAGGGTGAGGAAGTGAACAATGGCCGTCCACAACTGCGGCTATGGAACGGCCGGAAAGGAAATTAGAGATAAAGGCACAGATGGAGGGATAGAAACCGAAGGAGGGTAGTTTAGAAATTAAAGATTTGTGCCAGACTCTATCGAAGGCTTTCGATATGTCTAGTGCAATAGAAAAATTCTCACCGAATTCCCGAAAGGAGGATGACCAAGAGTTAGTAAGATTTGAAAGAAGATCACCAGTAGAGCGACCCTTAAGGAAACCATACTGGCGATCTGAGAGCACATTATGAGAAGAAAAATGCTTAAGAAATTTGGAAGCAAGAATTGTTTCAAAAACTTTAGAAAGACAAGAGATGAGAGCAATTGACGATAGTTGGAGGGTTGAGAGCGGTTACCCTTCTTTGGGACAGGTTGAATGTGAGTAAATTTCCAGCATGAAGGGAAGACGTTAGAGGATAGACAGAACCGAAAGAGTTTGCCTAGGCAGGGAGTCAGCACGGAAGCACAGGTTTTGATAACAACAGGAGGAACACCGTCCGGACGACCGTACACCTTATTAGTATTAAGCCCAGAGAGGGTAGAAAGTACATCTTTAGAAGAGATTAGGATATTAGGCATAAGTAAGAGAGAGGAGGGTGGAGAGGGAGAAATAGCACCGGAATCATCCAAGGTGGATTTTCTAGCAAAAGTTTGAGCGAAGAGTTTAGCTTTGTCAGAGGAAGAAGTGATGGTTGTGCCATCAGAGTGGAAAAGGGGAGGGAAAGACGGGGAAGAGAATTTGTTGGAGAGATTTTTGGCTAGATGCCAGAAAGCTTAGGAAGAGCTAGAGTTGGATAGTTCAGTGCATTTATTATTGATGAAAGAGTGTTTGGCAAGTCGAAGAACAGATTTGGCTTGATTCCGGGCAGAAACATAGGAAGAATGAGAGTCTTGAGTTTTAAGGCGTCGGTACCGTTTGAATGCTTCCTCCTTATTGCGGACAGCAGTAGAACAGGCGTGAGTAAACCAAGATTTTTTAGCATTAGTCTGAGAGAAAGAGAATGGAATGTATGCTTCCATGCCCGATAGGATTACCTCGGTAATGCGTTCAGCACTCTCCGAGGGTCCCCGGCCATGGAAGCAGAAATAATTCCATGGGAAATCAAAGAAGTACTGCCGGAGAGCCTCCCAGTCGGCAGCGCCAAAGTGCCACAAGCGCCGCCGGCTAGGAGGATCGGGTGGTCGTACTAGAGAGATAGGACAGGTGACAGAGATAAGTTTATGGTCGGAGGAGCCCAAAGGAGAGAAGAGATCAACAGTATAAGAAGAAGGGTTATAAGTTAGAAACAAGTCAAGAATGTTGGGCCGATCTCCGATGCGATCCGGGATATGGGTGGGTTGCTGAACTAACTGCTCTAGGTCATTTAGGATAGAAAAGACGTAGGCTTGTTCACCAGCTGGGTCAGTAGTGTGAGAGGAGAGCCATTGGCGGTGGTGAACGTTGAAATCTCCTAATATGGAGATTTCTGAGAAAGGAGATATGGATAGAATGTGTTCCACTGCAGAGTTTAAATAGTCAAAGAATTTGAGAAAGTTGGTAGAGTTAGGGGAAAGATAGACAGCACAGAAATATTTAGTAAGAGAATGACAAGAAAGTTTGAGCCATAAAGTTAGAATTCAGAGGAGTCGAAATCGGGAACACGAGAGCAAGTGAGTTTGTTGTGCACATATGCACAACATCCACCTTTGGCTTTGAAACTAGGATAGAGAAAGTAGGAGGATACAGAGAAGGGGCTGCTGGATTTGCTACAGACACCTGAGTTTCGGTGAGGAAGAGAAGATCAGGTTTGTAGGAGGAGAGATGGTGTTCAACAGAGTGAAAGTTAGAGGAAAGTCCGCGAATGTTGCAGAAATCAATAGAAAGAGTAACAGGCCGAGGTCCAGGTAATTTTGTGGGGTTGTCAGGGGATGGTCGGTCGGTTTGGAGATTTGAAGACATTCGTTCCTTTAGTTTGGCATTTGTAACACCGTTCCCCCCATTTTTTTGTAAATATTAAGAGTTTTTGTGCCATTTAGGTGTCGATTATTTCCTGGCGAGCGATAGCGAACCTGTAATTTGTAAGGAACCGCCGGACCATTTTTATAGCGAAAAATGTTCAAATGGATCTCGAATGGGGGTCTTGGGGGTATGTTTAAAGATTGATGGAGGTCTAGGGAGGAAACTAAGAATATTAGATAATAACTATATATATGACAAAATAAATACATATCTCCCTGTAACCCACACTGCTAACCCGAATCCAGTTTACACACACCGGCACCTGAATGTCTCCCGGCAACTTCCAACAGGTGAGCAGGTGGGGAAGTTTGTAAAATAGTTGAGACTCACAGCCGTAATCTTATGCCTTCCCATCGCGAAACCCTACTCTTTAATTCATTCCGTACTGGTGACACTCTTTTCATTATATTCTGGCAACTGTTACGATTTTATTCAGTTTTGGAAAGACGTCTACCAATTTAAAGGCGACAAACTATCTCAATTAATCCTTGTAGCTACGATATTTCCTTCCCGATCTTTATAAAATCGTCTAAACGTAGCTGAAATCAAATACAATTTACGTTGCCGGTGCTGTATGGGTTAATGAGGGAAACAAGACATGACACTTTGCTAGCTTTTAAAACTTTGGAGATTGCATATTTTCTTTCAATAATTAACACTTAGTTCCAATATCTTCGTTCAATATGGGATAGAGAACACCCACCACACACGTCTAAGAATAAGGCTGTATCTCTGATATCCACGATTACAAATTGTCCTGATGACTTAACCCTTCTGTACCGGCGACGTCTTTTAAATTTGATCTTATCTATATTTAGACGATGTTGTGCAATTTAAGAAGGATATGTGGTAGTAAAAATTGTTAAGTAAGATAATTCGAAGCCATTTGATAGCTGGTGGCCCTGAATACAATTGTTTAATAGTAGCTAGAATAGAGTTGAAAGACGGCACCAGTGCTGAAAGAGGTTGAGGGGTACGTAGTTAGTTTTTCTCCCTCATGTTTAATTTCATTAGATTTGAGATTTTACGACGTTCGTTTCATTAGTTTAGTCACTATAAATCCTCTCGTCCCATTTCTTTGTTGATGTACAAACCTTTCTGGCCATTTAGGTGTCAGTTTTTCACTACGAGCGAAAGCGAGCCTGAAAATCTTGGAGCAATCGGCCTTCGCCCGGGATATGTTTCTACCGAAAAATGTACAAATATATCTTGAAAGGGGTCTAGAGGGTGTTTGTTTAAGCTTGATGGAGGTCTAGCGATGGAACTATAAAATAAATATATTAATATATATAAAACAAAAGACAAATAACCACTACCTCATTAACCCCTTCAACACGATGACGCCTCTCTGCCTTTAATTCTGGCGGCAATTAGACGATTATATGCAGTTTTTGAAGGACCTATGATATTTAGAGGGGTTATGGAGAGTGTATTTACCTTTGTTAGTCCTAGAGGTATATCATAAGTTAAATATAATTGGCTAATGGTAACCAGAGTATGATGAAAATTATGTCATCGTGATGAAGGGCTTAAACGACCAGCGGGGGCAGGAGCGGGGAATATAACGGATCTGACAGTCAAGTGGCTTCATATCATCAGGACAGAGAACGATAAGTACCCTCACAGCAGGGATGGTTACTTATATATGCAGAGATATATTGCCCTATGTAACCCCTTCAGCACCATGACGTAATTTTCCTCATATGCTGGTTACCATTAGACGATTTTTGTTACCTTAGAACGTACGTCTAATACTCAAAGGGGGTAAATACATTCGCATTAATCCCTCTGAATGAAATAAGTTCTTCTTAAGCTACGTAAAATTGTCTAATGTTAGGCAGAATAAAAAATTTGGAATATCATACTAGTATCCAGTATATTCGTTGGTCCTTACTGTGAAATGTGATATGTAATACGATTTCCATAATTAACTGTAAGACCAGTTTGTCATCAACAAACCATTCATCTATACTACAATAATTCTGCTACCCATTTGAGATATCGGCCACAATAACAACGACTGTGCCATTTACATTGAGTCAGAGCAGCAAGTGAAAATGGAGCAATACTTATGTTTGTTGATTGTTCCTCAAATTGGGTACGTCGATTGCTCGTTTTTTCCATCTTTAATCGTTGTATAATAGGATATGGCATTTAGTTTCTTGTCCCGATCTCTTATAAGCATTATTTTTTACTTAAGAACATAGCAACTTTCGAAACGCTTATATAATTAATTTAATTATAGATGAATGATCATATTCTTTCTAAAAATGTTCATGTTAATAATTATTACTGTTATTAATTTTAACATTGAGCTTCATATATATATATATATATATATATATATATATACAATATCAGTAGTAGGTTGGCCGCTAGGGTACCGAATCTTGAAAATAAATAAGATGACGAGAGCAAACATCAACTCCATTGTCATTGTTTATTAATTAAGCTTTTGACAATATTTCGAACAACTTCTCTGTTCATCATCATGTGAAACACCAACGATCCTAGAAAACAAACATGATATCTGTTAAAACTGTGTATTTAATATATGGATCTATTTAAACAAGTTTAATGTGACAATTCTATATAATACTTTACTTAAAACTGCTAGACTATAAGTTAATAATTGAAAACAATAACAAGATTTACAAGAATATTACATAATCCTAACTTCATAAACCTGAACATGTAATATAAAATAACATGCAACAAACCATTTCGATCTGCACCTTACAACTAGACTATTCCGGGAGAACTAACTAGATTAGGGCGGGTGCCCAACCCCGAAAAGGGTTGAAATAGGGGAGCTATCCCCCCGCCAAAGGCGGCTTTCTAGGGCCTTTCCTAGCTGATGCTGAGAGGATTGGGTTCTAGTCATGTGGTGATGGGCTGGTCTATTAGAGTGAGAACTGAGCAATCTGCCATACCCATAGCTTACTCTGACTGTTCCTTTTACTTATATATTTTCTAGATCTCAAGTGACGGCGTCTCTAACGTGGATTGACCTCCCAATCTACCAAGATTGGAAGCCAAAGCGTCACATTTTCCCTTGCCCCTCAACTTTCTCTTCATAATTGCTGAGGGACACAGGGCCCTGGGTGGGGCTTTGGTTTCCCGGGCATTTCCGCACCCTCCTCAGCTCCCCGCCATGGAGTGGCTTCGGTCACCCAGGCTTTATTGTGGTCGGCGGGGAGGGTTCTGTGGGGGCGCTCGGTTATGGCCTTGGCCTTGCTCAGGGCCTTGGGGCTGTTCGGCCAGGCAGCTTGGGGAACAACAACAACAACAACAACTAACTAGATTAACCCGTACAGCCCCAGCGACGCGTCTGACGCGTCGGCGATGTATGTAACGCACAGCCCCAGAGACGCGCCTGACGCGTCACCCTAATTGCGCCGACCGTAACCTCAGGTGTAGCCACTCAAGAGGGCTCAGATTTGTATGGGAACTGTGTACGTATCTCACGCAACCGTGCCGATGGTTGAAAACTCTCAAAGTCCACGTGCGTGCGCGCGAGCGCGCAATAACCTGTTTTTTTGGGATAATTGCCTTCAATTTTTTACTCTTGTAAAATCCGTTTTCGGGGGCTCTGTAGGACCATTTTTAAAGCTTTTTGAGCGGTTTTTCGTGGTTTTTCCTTCATTCCTAACCCATTCGCTATTGTTTCTGGAATAAAACCATTTTTTGAAAACCGGCCGGGTTCTGGTGCGCAAACATTACAAAACTAGCCGGGGCTCCACGGGTTAACTGACTATAGACATTATATATAGCAAGGGATCCTATTAGCCTCAAGCTATCAACTACCTGAGCACTGAGTTTAAGTTCGGTTTGAGTTTTTCTATGAAATATTTCTCCCCAATGAAAGTATCGTTCTTGTTTCTGAATTTAGCCAATATCTTAAAATCTTTTTCATTAAATCTGTGGTCCAATTCTAAAGAGTGATTCCTTACTGCTGAAAAAGGTATTTTCGTTAAATATTGACCTGTTCGGACACTTTTCCCCAAATGCTCCAATATTCTAGCGCGGAATGAACGAGACGAACATCCAGCAAGGCAGCTGGGACAGTTAAATTCATAAACAATATTGGGACATAAGTTATTGGGAACAGTGTCCTTTATTCTAAAAAAAAAGTTACACGATTTGGGTTGGGTATTTCATCGGTAATTTGGAATGAAGACTGTGTTTTTAATTATTCAGATAGGGTACTAACTGCACGGGAAAGGAAATTATTATCGCTAGGCTTAGATTTTTGCCTCCCAGTTTACAAGCCCAACCAGTTAAAGCATTACATTGGTATAGAGAAATTATGTAACACTATAATAGATTTTCATGATAAAGGATTATTACATGGTAATTTGTCCCATAGTGACATTAACACGAAGATCAGAGAGTTCGGAAACAGCAACTTAGGACAGGCACGTAAACAAAGAATATACTCTCCGGTAGTCAATAAAGATGATTTGGGTATTTTGAAAAATCTAGGACAAGATAATTCGATAATAGTAACTAGACCAGACAAAGGACGGGGGATAGTGATTATGAATAGGTTTGAATATGTTACTAAACTGAAGAATATTATAGGAGACCATACAAAGTTTAAGAAGGTTGATGAGGATATATACAGCACAATTATGAAATTAGAGGATAGACTCAACCATATACTACGTGCAATATAAAACGAAATTGGGATCTCTAACTATGATAACATGTATGCTTCAGGTACCTTGCCAGGAATATTATATGGGTCCCCTAAAATACATATGGATGGTAGACCACTAAGACCGATCATTTCAACTATAAACGCGGCGGGTTACAACGTGGGTAAATTTCTAATCAAATTAATTTCACCTCTTACCAACAATGAATATACAGTTAATAATTCAGCAACATTTGTCAATGCACTCAAATCATTAAATCTTCCTCAAGACTGTGTAATGGCTAGTTTCGACATACAGTCCCTCTTCACAAATGTCCCTCTTCAAGAAACTACAAATATTATTCTGGACAAATACCATCCTGATGAATTTTATGGACTCGATAGAAAGACTGTGAATAAGCTGTTAAAATTTGCCACTTCTGATAGTGTATTCATGTTGGATAATGCTCTATATAATCAGGTAGATGGAATTGCCATGGGCTCCCCTCTGGG
This sequence comes from Paralithodes platypus, assembly GCA_032716605.1. Taxonomy (NCBI): domain Eukaryota; kingdom Metazoa; phylum Arthropoda; class Malacostraca; order Decapoda; family Lithodidae; genus Paralithodes; species Paralithodes platypus. The sequence continues at coordinate 14,419,579 of CM064579.1, forward strand.
CCCTGTTTATGCTAATGCCTTCATGTGTAAACACGAAGTTGAATGACTAGATGAGTGCCCCTTAAGTTTTAACTCTTCTTTGGCGGCGCCCGGCTATAGCCGAGTGAAATAAATGTGGCCTATGTGGCGGGGCCCGGCTATAGTCGCATGCAATTTTGAGCACATAATATGCTCTGAGAGAGAGCGGAGCGGTGGGAGGAGCGTAGGTTACCTCATGGGCGGTTGCCACGGTGGCCGTGGAGCTACTGAGATGTACTCCGCCCTACTCAACCCTCCCTCACTCCCTACACACGTAATAATGTAAGGAAATGACCGTATTTTACTGATTTTGACCTTCGGTTGCACGATTGTTGCAAGACAACCAGTTATCGTAGAAGGATGGTTCTGGTGTCATTGGTAAGCTCATTTATCGCCCTTTCAGGGATACATACTTGTATTACGCTCTGGCTCTTGTTTATGCATGAAAACGAGCACGGAAACAAGCTCGTTTACGGTAAAAAAAAACGCTGGGCGGCACAGTCAAATATACTCCACCACCCGCTCTTTGAGTGTTAAACCTGTTTTCTATAGGCGGTATGTATATGATAGCTTTTTAATTTTCAGGAAGGCTGAACATGTGAATATTTTTTTAGAGTATATGAATAAACCACATACGAATATAAAGTTCACTTCGGAAATAGAAAAAGAGGGCTGCCTACCTTTTTTGGATGTAAATGTAATGAAAATTGGTTCTGGATTAACAACTAATGTATTTCGAAAATCTACGTTCACAAACCTTGGACTTAATTGGTTTAGTTTTACAACCGTAATTTATAAAATAAATTCAATCAAGACTCTAATTAACCGAGCCTATAACATATGTTCCACCTACATGTTTTTACATATTGAATATAAGACTTTGGAAAACTTCTTTGTTAAAAATAATTACACAGTTGATTTAGTCCAGAATGCCCGTTAGGTAATTTTTAGCTAGTAAATATGAAACTAAAACCTGTGTTCACGAGGTCCCGAAACTTAAGAAATATATAAAACTTCCATTCTATGGTAAATCCAGTTACGACTTTCGTAAACAGCTCCAAAAATGGCTTCATTCTAGATTCCCAGCTGTTAACTTTCGCATAATTTTCACAAATTACTTTAACATTAGCTCATTTTTTAGAATAAAGGACACTGTTCCCAATAACTTATGTTCCAATATTGTTTATGAATTAAACTGTCCCAGCTGACTTGCTGGGTATGTGGGATGTTCGTCTCGTTCATTCCACGCTAGAATATTGGAGCATTTTGGGAAAAGTGTCCGAACAGGTCAATATTTAACGAAAATGCCTTTTTCAGCAGTAAGGAATCACTCTTTGGAATTGGACCACATATTCAATGAAAAAGATTTTAAGATATTGGCTAAATTCAGAAACAAGAACGTTTCTTTCATTGGGGAGAAATATTTCATAGAAAAACTCAAACCGAACCTAAACTCAGTGCTCAGGTAGTTGATAGCTTGGGGCTTTAGGATCCCTTGCTATATATAATGTCTATAGTCAGTTAATCTAGTTAGTTCTCCCGGAATAGTCGTAAGGTGAAGGTCGAAATGGTTTGTTGCATGTTATTTTATATTACATGTTCAGGTTTATGAAGTTAGGATTATGTAATATTCTTGTAAATCTTGTTATTGTTTTCAATTATTAACTTATATTCTAGCAGTTTTAAGTTTAAGTATTATGTAGAATTGTCACATTAAACTTGTTTAAATAGATCCATATAATTATTAAATACAAAGTTTTAACAGATACTATATATTTGTATTTACTTCATTCGCTTTATACAAATTTGTATATGTGCATTTGTTTGTGTGTACACAACTGGAAACAACACTGTTTCAGGCTTAACCAAGTTAAAAATAATATATTTTGTGAAGCAGGGAAGTTTAGTCGATACAACTTATAGACTTGTTTGTTTAACTACACTATCATTATATTAGTATACCATTATATCAAAAAGTACAAATTATGGAAACTGTTACTCTTTTCTTTGTTCTCTCTCCCCTTATCGTATCAAGGGATTGGAGTTCTCGAAAAAGAGATCCACTCCAGCCGCTATTCTTGACTTAGTGGGCTGGCTTAATAATTCAGAAAAGTTGATTGTCTCTGAAGTACTATTTTAGCTAACTAACTCATTTATCGTCTCGTTCACCGCAGGTAGGTAGCGGTTGTCTTATTACCGTTTTGCGATCTAAATATTTTTGTAGCTACTCTGTTCCTTCAAATCCTTTTCCCGAGAAAAGATTTAGCCAAAGTATATTATGAAATGTTTTTGTTCCTCCTCCTCGCCTGTACCCATATTTACTAATTAGGGCAACATTTCTATGAACATGAGTATCAATTGATAAATTTGTCTTTTTCTCCCGAGTCCCCCTCGAGGCGGAACTGTACATGTCGCAGCCTGATATCTGAGTTATGAAAGAAGCGTGCGGGTAAACACAGGTCAAATAAGTTTTGTACTAGTATTTCTTATACTAACTATTAGATTATCACTAGGATTACCATGTATATTCGGAATACCTAGGCCAAAATCATACAAGAAACTATACAATTCCATGTAAGGTCAATGTCACAGGTCAAGGTCAAATATAAGGTCAATATGCTATTTTCTTTACTTTTCATGCAAACTTCACACAATTTGGTGAGATAGTTGCACTTTAAAGGAAAGGGAAAATTATAAATGTTGAGACATATCATAAAGGTCAGAGGTCAAGGTCAACCATTTTATTAAAATATGAAACTAACTGATGGGTTTGAATGAACTTAGGCATGCTTATTTGATTGTCATGGGCAATGTCAGTGAACACAAAAATTGGCTACATACAGTATAGGTCAAGGTCATAAGTCAAGGTCAAAGGTCAACTTGTATAATTAAGAATTAATAAAGATTACTCAAATTTTGGAAAACTGGCTGTATTAGTTGCTTATTACTTAAATAACATATATATCAAGTTTCACATAAATATCGTAATAGTTAAGGTCAAATATCAAAGCTAAAACCAAAAAGTATTTGTAATTTTCCCTAAACTCCTCCTAGACTGTTTAATGTATTGTCACCAAATTGTACAGGCAAATTCAGTTGGTCAATGCAACGACCATCCAAATATATGTATTTTATTTTTAGTCAAAGGTAAAGGTCACAGTATATGATAACTATTTGTAATATATACGTTTATATATGAATTACACCATATTCATAATGCTAGTTAATACAAACATTGATGTTAATGCTAACTAAATCCTTGATAACAAACTTTAAGATCGAAAGTCAAGGTTAAAGGTCAAAATAAGATGTGTACTTGTATTTTAAGTTTAATGTAATATTCTCACTAGGTCAAGGTCATACAAGAATAAACACAATTCTATATGATAGGTCAAGATCAAATATAATATATAATATAAATATAATAATGAGAGCAATTGGACGATAGTTGGAGGGTTGAGAACGGTCACCCTTCTTTGGGACAGGTTGAATATGAGCAAACTTCCAGCATGAAGGGAAGACGTTAGAGGATAGACAGAGACGAAAGAGTTTGCCTAGGCAGGGAGTCAGCATGGAAGCACAGTTTTTGAGAACAATAGGAGGAACACCGTCCGGACCGTACGCCTTATTAGTGTTAAGCCCAGAGAGGGTAGCAAGTACATCTTTAGAAGAGATTAGGATATTAGGCATAAGTAAGAGAGAGGAGGGTGGAGAGGGAGGAATAGCACCGGAATCATTAGAAATGATTCATAGATTACAAAAAGTCCAAATAAGACCTAGTTATGTCTTTATTTGTCTTTATATTATATGTATTCATTGTCGATAGTATCAATTGCTTGCTTTTGCAATTTCCTTAGTTTATTTGTGCGATAAATATAGGTTATTTGTAGGGTAGTTATTGATAGGGGTCACTTGAGGCATGCTATGCATACAGGTACCTACCCGATAGCACTATCGTTAGTGAGTGCTGTACTGTATTTTATATATTATTTTGTAATAGTATAGATATCTTATCAATATTTGTATTTTGTACTATTTTAATGTCTTGTCATGTTGCAAATTTGATTTTAAATAATATTTTGACATTTAACATATAGTTTCTTTATTCATGCAGAGTTTAGTAAAATTTGCCAGAACGTCCCGGGCTTCCCAAACTTGACTACTTCCTTTAACGTGACGATAGTGCGTTGTTATATGTGCGATTAGTTTGCTTGGGAAACAGATTAACTTGCTCATGTAGTAATGTACACCCTATGTGGTGGATTGTGTTCTTTTATTTAATAGTTTTCATTTTAGTAAACTTTGTTTCCACATAGCGATTTTGATAATTTAATTTGACTTTATATTGTCCTTGTCCCAATTTTGGTTTGTTTAGTTTGCAAGTTTTACATTTTAATCAATAAGCTAATTTCTTTACTATTCATGTAAACTTCACAAAATTAGTTGACAGTTGTGCTTTAAATTAAAATTAAAAAATTGATTTTTCAGACATGAAGGTCAAAATGAAGGTCAAATGTCAAGGTCAGCTATTCCTTTAATACCTCTGGAACTAGTTGATGATTAATTTTGTAATGAAGTTTGGCACGCTAATTTGATTTTCCAGGGCTACATCAATGCAAGCAAAAAATACAATCCTACATAAAGGTCAAGGTCACAGGTCAAAGTAAAAAATCAACCTTCATCATAAGAAATACTCAAATCTTGATAAGCTGTTAGTTGCATTTTACATAAATAACATATATATCAATTTCATATAAATATTCTAATACTTAAGGTCAAAGGTCAAGGTCAAAGATTAAAAGAAGAGTGTCAATAATTTTTCCCAAACTTTTCCTAGACTGTTCAACCTTTTTTTGTAATGGCGACGTTTTTTTTTTAATCATATTCTAGCTATAATTAGACGATTATGTGAAGCTTAACCCGGGAACTGCGGGAAGACTCTTAAGAGTTCCCCCGGCGGACTGCGGGAAGACTCTTAAGAGTCGGAGACAAAAATAAAATAAACATCGAAAAAAAAAAAATATATATATATTTTGCCCTTGGGCCATGCAAAATATCAGTCGTCTACCTCCCCTCCTTCCCCACTTTCCTCCCCTCCTTCAGTTATCACCTATTTTCCCTGTTATTCCCTTATTCTGAGGTATATTTTCGTGCTAACATTAGCGAGTTGCAAGCAGGGCATTGTCATCACTGTTAGCAAGCGAGTGCAAGAGAGAGAGAGAGAGTATCGATCGACAGTGTCTCAGTGGCCTTGGGGGAAATTGGCGGGAAAAGAGGTTGCCTCACTCATACATTATGCAACTCCCGCCCTGTATCGCCGATTTTGACCATCCAAACGCTGTTTTCACTTGTTTTATTGTTGTAACAGGTTAATACCTTTATAATCAACCTATAATAGGCGCATATGGATAAGTATTAATGCTATTTATGGTAAAATTAATATTTTAGTGATGGAAACAGCTCAAATACATGCGCACAGGCAGAGGTGTCTAATTACCCCCATGCGCACTTAAGAGGTTAAGAAAAATCTGTGGTGGAAAAGGCTTAATTAGGATAGTTGAAAGCCTGCTAATTAAGCTGAATAAAATTGCCTATTATTATCCAGTATATAATGAAAAGGACATAACTGGTACTAAACGTGTTAAAGGTGGGGGTGCATGGGTTGAGGTAAACATGGAAAAATAATCGCCAAGCTGTACATAATTATCTTGTAAAATGCAATGTCACTGAAATATTTATTAACAATGGTATAAAGGATTTTGCGGATTGTCTATACCGGGCCTGTGACGTCATAGTGACGTCACAGAAGTATCCTTATCCTAGACTGGATGGTTGGCTTTACACCATTTATTGATATTCCCTGGACCTCTTTCTTTTCTAATGATGCACACTCCACCTTGAGCCACATACAAGATTTTATAAAAATTGGAATGGACACTTTTATTCCTCATCAAAAGTACAGTAAAAGATCTAATTCACCTAAATGGTTTGACCATAATTGTGCTAGAGTAACTGAACAAAAAGCAATAGCCTACAATGCATACACAAGATAAAAAACACATGAAGCCTTTAATTACTTTATAAACATCAGAAATCATGCCAAAGCTGTATTAAACCTAACTAAATCAAACTTTCTCCACAAGCAGGCAAATAAACTTCTAAATAATCCAAATGATAACAAAATATTTTGGTCTACTCTTAACTCATTCAAATCCAACTTCACTACTGCTTCATCCATTCCACCATTAAAATCTCCGACTGGCAATCTTGTAAGTGATCCACGAGATAAAGCTAACCTTCTTGCGGATATTTTCTCCAACTCCAACTCAACCTTAGATGAAATAAATCAAGATGTCCCTGTACTTAATTTTAATTCGCCTGAAATTCCCTCACTTAAGATCCACACCAGACATGTCAAAACTATTTTGCAGAATCTCTCAGTAGATAAGGTCCAGATGAAATTCCTCCAATAGTACTTAAGAATTGCTCCTTGATACTCGCTCCTGTATTGGCAAAACATTTCCGTCTGTGTACTCATACCTCATGCTTCCCAGTACCCTGGAAAGCAGCAAACATCCATCCAGTTCCTAAAAAAGGTGCCTCTTCAGATCCATCAAACTACAGACCAATAGCTATAACTTCCACTCTTGGTAAAGTCTTTGAAATTATATTAAATAATCACATAATTAAGCATCTTGAGAATAATAAATTAATCAGTGATAGGCAATATGGTTTTAGACGATGTCGATCAACTGCAGACATTCTTTGCCTTCTTACGCATCAAACCAACCAAGCTACAGACCAACATGGTGAAACACATACAATAGCACTGGATATATCAAAGGCATTTGATAGAGTCTGGCATCAATCCTTATTGTCGAAGATGTCACACTGCGGCCTTGCATCATTAGTTCCACTAATTTCTTCTTATCTTCATAATAGAAAAATATGTGTAATGGTAGATGCCCTTTATTCTCAATTTCACTCAATAAATGCTGGTGTTCCCCAGGGATCAGTTTTGGCCCCAACTCTGTTCCTCATTCATATCAATGATCTCATATCTACCACTCATAATCCAATACATTCCTACGCAGATGACTCAACACTCCACAGTTCCTTCACATTTACCAATTCTTTCACCCAACCCGATCTTATAAATTCAAAAATAAACACTGAAATTTCTCTGAACCAGGACCTTTCTAGAATTAATGAATGGGGACAAAAGAATCTAGTGTCCTTTAATGCACAGAAAACCAAGTACATTCAATTTTCTAACCTACAGAATCTCACTGACTCCCACATATTTTTTAATTATGTAAATATTCCCACTTCCCCTAGTATTGACATTCTCGGTGTAACATTAACTACTAACTTGAGCTGGACACATTATGTTAGAAGCATTGCTAAGAATGCCTCTAAAAAACTGGGACTCCTGTACAGAGTTCGAGAATTCTTCACTGACGAGCAGTTGGCCGTAATATATAAAAGTCATGTGCGTTCTCAGATGGATTACTGTTCACCTCTGTGGAGTGGAAGTGGAGTGGGTGCATTGAGGCAGTTGGACAAAATTCAAAATAAAGCTATTAGATTAATCAATAACCCTGCAATCACATAGGACCTTCCATTATCCATACGAAGAAACGTTGCATCCCTTGCATTATTCTACAGATATTTTTACAGCAATTGTTCCGAGGAACTTGCTTCAATTGTGCTGCCTCTCCACATCTTTCCCCGTAGAACTAGGGTAGCTGAGAGCGCCCATGAATTTACACTTTCTCCTCCACAATGCAGAACTTCTGCTTATCAAAATTAATTTATCCCTAGAACTACTACTCTTTGGAATTCACTTCCCTCGAGTTGTTTTCCACAAACTTACAATCTACAAAAGTTTAAATCCAGTTGTTACAAACATTTTATGAATGGAGGATGCCTTTAGGCACATGGACCTTTTTGTTTTATCTGTGTTTTTCCTTCCTCCGTTCATTGTCTCTTTAAAAAAAAAAATAATAATACAAATTTGATGTCACAGGCCCGGTATAGACGATCCACAAAATCCTTTATACCATTGTTAATAATGATTTTAGTGACATTGCATTTTGCAAGATACTTATGTACAGCTTAGCGATTATCATTTCATGTTTATCTCAACCCATGCGCCCCCACCTTTAATGTATCGTCACCAAATGTTGCAGGCAAATTCGGTTGGTCAATGCGACGATTGTCGCCCCACGTCAGGGGCGAGTTGATTTTGGGGCGAATCCTCCAGTATTCTTGGTGATATTATTTGTGATGATGATGATAGTAATAGTGATGATGGTGATAGTACTGATGATGACAGTAGCAGAGAGGGTAGTAACAACAGGGATGATGGGGATAGCAATGATGATGGTGATAATAGTAGTGAGGATGGTGATACTTGTAGTGGATAATGATGACAGTAGTGATGACGATGGCAGTAGTAGTGATGATGATGACAGTACTAGTAGTAGTGATGATGGTGCCAGTGGTAGTGATGATGGTGATAGTACTAGTAGTAGTGGTGATGGTGATAGTAGTAGTGATGATGGTGACAGTAGTAATGAAGATTGTAAGATGATGTTGATAATAGTAGTGATGAGGGTGATACTTGTAGTGATAAAGATGACAGTAGTGATGATGTTAGTGATGATGGTGATGGTGCCTGCTTTAGTGATGATAGTGACAGTTGTAATGATGATGGTGACAGTTGTAGTGATGATAGCAGTAGTGATTATGGTGATACTAGTAGTAATAATGGTGGTAATAGTAGTGATGATGGTAACCCATCGCAGAGTTGGGTATGCCGTTTTGATTTTGGGCAAAGCGGCACTTCTACTTCATTATTATGTTTTTGTTTTCATCTTGTCATTCATAAAGTAGTAGAAGAATACATAATTAAATCGTGGCTCTTACATGTAATGTTTTATATAGTGAATACAATAGCTCTTTGATAAAACATTTTTTAGAATTGATCCTATTCAGTTTATCAAAAGTACAACTATGACTAAAGAGATTGTGTTGTTCGTGATTTACAAATTGTGGACACGTTTATCAGCCTATCATCAACAGTTTCACCAGTATTCACTGGCTAATTGTTCCATAATTCGTGTTCATTCTGGTGTGCCTTTATTTAATCGAAGAGTAAAACGTTGCATTGGACATTTTAACAATGTATTTCACAATATCTTAACTAATCCAGTCATTTTGTTCAGGCTATAGAGGATCTACGAAATTGAAGCAATGAATAGGGGAGGCGAATATCAAAGCAAGTCTGCTAGCATATTCACGGAGCAAGTCTTTTTTGTCATTACTTAACCAATACAGTATCAGTGCTATCCTCTTAATTTTATGCTGGCTACTATAAGCCGATTTTATTCAGTTTATGAAGGGCCTTCAGCAATTAAGAGGCTTCAAACTATTTTCGTGGTGCGATGCATAAGGTGTTGATTTTCGGTGTGAGCGTCCTGGGTTCGAATCCACGGACTGCCACATGTGTTTGTAAATGTCATTAATCGATTTTAGGAGTATAGTTGGTTGTTGGAAGGAACATAATAATTATTTAAGTTTATTACCTTAGATCCTTCTTAAGCTGCACAAAATCTTCTAATTTTAGCTAGCATAAAATATAAAATACGTCGTCGGTATAGACAATGGTTCTAGTATATCATATTTGTCAATGCTTTATGGGTAACTACCGCCAGCAATATTTCAGAATACAATTAACCCTCTCACGTTTTTGACGCACTTTTGAGGCTATTAGGGATACTTTAAAGCCTTTGTTACCATCAGGGGTATTTAGAAACCTTTAGTTTAGTTACTTCAACCTCTGCAGTTGTCTTTGAGTTAGCTGTGGGCAGAAAACTAATTTTGGAGAGGTAATTATAAGAGTGAGAGAACTCTATTTATTATTGCTAATATGGCAACCTCTGCATCATAAAAGCGTGAAAGGGTTAACAAAATCCTAATGAGTCGCTCTTTGGCAGAGTGCAAAATAGGCATTTTCTCCGCTTGTATATCAGATCCAGAAAAAATGTCAATAACAAGGTCTTGCTTTTTGAGTTGCCAGATGTCAGGGACCAGATGGTGCCTACTGACTAATTTGGGACAATTTATATCAATGTCAAACTAGGTGAGGTATTAACACCTTACGAGCGGCCTAGGCGGTAATTTATATGTACCGCCCAGTGGGGTGTTTTTACCCTAAATAGGGTTGTTTACGTGATCATTTTCATGCCTAAATAAGACCCAGAGCGTAAAACAAGTATCTATCCCTGAAAGGGCATAAACAGAGCTTTCCAATGACACCCCAACCATCCTTGTACGACCACTGGTTTTCTTGCAACGATCGCGCAACACGAGTGCAAAAACCATGTAATTAGGTACTTTCCCTACATAATTCCCTGTGTAGCGAGTGTGAGGGGGGATGGAAGGGTGGTTTTCACTTCAGTTGGCCCACCGCGGTGGTGGGCGGCGGTCATAGCCTTACTACGCTCCTCACACCGCTCAGCTCTCTCTCTCTGCAACAATACGTGCTGAAAATGGCACACGACATAAGTTGTGAACCGCCACTTAGTCCAAATTGATTTCACACGACATAAGTTGCGCGCCGCCAAAGAAGGGTTAAATAAGTTTCGAGCGCGATATCTTTTCAGCTGGTGCATTTGAGAATTGTCAGTGTAGTATGTATTTCTGATAACTTGTCACTATATTTTTATAATATGAAGACCTATATATATCAAGTTAACGATAGTATTTGGCGAATATATCCACCTTAGATATTTTCTCTGGTAACTAAGGTAGTTAAAATGATCTTATAATGTGTTATACAATTAATTTGTTAAATACATATTCGGAGGAAAATAACATCCATTATTGGTTTTCTTCTGGTCAGGAAAGGCCTCTTGAATACAGTGGATAACAATCAAAACTAACATGGTGTGTTCAGGAATTTTGAATAATTACATAATAATATTATAACGTGATATTTTATTATGTTCCTTCCAACAACCAACAATACTCCTAAAATCGATTAATGAAATTGTACAAACACATGTGGCAGTCCGTGGACTCGAACCCAGGATGCTCACACCGAAAATCAACACCTTATACATCGCACCACGAAGACAGTTAAAGGTTGGTGGACACTGCCTACGATTTATTATGCAACTTCGAATCCTGCATATCAATCTAAGCATGTACACACATCCCAACTGCAACTCACGTAGGCTATGCATATGTGAATGGAAAGAGCAATTAATGGGGCCTTAACCACTTAGGGAAGTCCTCTCGATAAATTACTCCTGAACCAATATCAATTATTATGTTCCTTCCAACAACCAACAATACTCCTAAAATCGATTAATGAAATTGTACAAACACATGTGGCAGTCCGTGTCTCTGGCTATGGCCACTTCAATATTATGACGTTACATTAATCTGTCACTAGCTCTTGTTAGAAGAATTTAACTTACCTTGGAATCACACAGATTCTTCCTAAATAACTATACCTCTCATATAAGAACCAGAATAAAGTTGTTATATGCTTCATTATACTAAAGGCGTTTAATTACATTATTGAGATTACATAAAATAGTGATATATGATCAATATATATTTTGATTCCCTTTTTAATTGTATGCATACACACGATAATCGATATTATTTTGTTTGGAGGTAGTTGATTCTAAATAGAAGTATTACATTAAGGAACACCTCGTTCTTAACATTAATCCTCCATTACAAACCTCAATGTACTTGAATACATTAATGGAAGCATATGATCCTCCCGGGATTCGAACTCGGGACACCACACCCAGAACATAAGCACCTAAACCGTTACACCACCAACACAATGCAGACAAATCATGATTACCCCTAAACACATAATTTTGTTGTTGCAAAGCGACTGTTATTAACTTAAGAAAAGGTTTACTATTTTAAATGTAAAACATTTATAAATTGACCATCTTGTCTTGTAGAAAATAATTGCATCAAACACATTGGTGATCTATCTATCTTTTGCCTGACTCCGTGATCCCCGAAGGTGTGGCCACGAACGAAACGCCCCCATTCACCTCTGTCCCCAGTCGGTTGACGCCCTTCCTCCCAACCAGCACCGCCTTCATCCATATACTTCTTCACTCCATCCTTCCACCTCTTTTTGGCTTGTATGTTCGCTTTCTTTAAGCTATAGTGATGTTTGTTTTGTCTTGTAACGATTTTGTTCTGCTTTGTAGTGATCAATAATTTTCTAAAGGTTAAGATTTATTTTACCTTTTTTCTTTTTTACAGAGACAAGGAATATAGAAAGGAAAAACAAAGACAAAGCAAAACAGGTCCACGAATAATTGTTTATATTTGAATAACATAAAGATCCCGAGAAAGAAAGAGAACCAGCAATTAACTTACAGAAGTAAGGCACAGATACTGAGACAGTTAAGTGTCATCTTCAGGAAGGAACGTGTCATTCGCCCAGCAGAACATTCGGAGAGTAACGTCGCAGTCCTTTGGTTAATCTCTAACCCAAGAGTGAACCAGTTTTCCCGGTATTCTACTCAACAACTTTACATTAGAACTTTCTCCATCCATCTCTCTCTCTCTCATCCTATGACTTAAATTGTTTCAAGCTTTGTGTGACCAGACATTTTGATTCTAACATACCTTGAATTTGGCTCCCTATCACTTTTTCAACTTTGTGAGGAACATATGTTACAGGCAACATTGCCTTGTGTCTCATTCATTCACCTATTGTCCATTTTTAAAGCCCGACGCAGCATACTTAGCCGCCTCACTGCGCACAACACATTGATGTGTCGAGTCAGTATCGATATTCTTGCAGCGTGACAAGACGTCACACAGCATTTCCTATAGTTTCCCTATTTCTTGATTACAATCGCTATTCATAGCAAAAATGTCATGTGGTTTGCAGTTTAAGTTTTTCATTTTAATTTCTGAAAGCTTAGGAACACGATTCGAGCACAACTTCATATTATGCAAATCGCGTGGTTGAACGTCAAGGGGTTAATTGAGTACTGTAAGAAGTGGGTGGGTCCTAGGTACTCAGCATTTTATATATAATATACCATCATATAATATTGCACAGCCACTTATGTAACTATTGCTCACCCATTCCCTTTTCCTATGACTTACATTGCTTCAAACTCTGTGTGTCCAGGCATTTTGGCTCGAACATCTCTTGATTTTGGCCCTGTCACTCTTTTAACTCTGGGGAGGCACTCGCCACAGGCCTTCTGTCTCCCTCACTCACATAGAACTAAAAATTATTCAATACTAATCGTAAATAAGTTAATATCTATACAGTAATTTAGAACCCAAATTAAATTTGTTTATAATACTTATTTTATATTACTATTAGAGGATTGGGTTTAGAAGGGAAGCATGGTAGAGTGGGAGTTGAATCAGTTGCTGTTCCCTGATGACGCAACGTTGGTGGCGGATTCTGAGGAGAAACTGCAGCGGGTAGTGAAAGAGTTTGGTGTGGTTTGTGGGAGGAGGAAACTGAAGTGAACGTCAATAAAAGTAAAGTAATGGTGTGTAATAGGGGTGATCGTAGGGTGAATCTAGATGTAAGGCTGGAAGGGGAAGTATTGAAACAAGTAGAGTGTTTTGAATATCTAGGAGGAACGATAAGCAGGAATGGAGGTAAAACAGAGAGTGTGTGAAGGAAGGAAGGTCGGAGCAGTCGTAAGTATGTGGAAGACGAGAAATCTTGGAATGAAAGTAAAAAGTGCAATGTATCGAGGAATTGTTGTGTCTACAGTGATGTATGGGGCTGAGACATGGGCTCTGAAGGAAAAGGAGAGAAGAAAGCTGGATGTGATGGAGATGAGCTGCTTGAGGAGTATGTGTGGAGTTACTCGTAGAGACACATTGAGGAATGAAGAGATACGTAAGAGAGTGGGGCAGCAGGAACATTTGTCGGCCAGAGTGGACAGAAGGGTGCTGAGATGGTATGGTCATGTTGAACGAATGGGAGATGAAAGGCTTACAAAGAAAACATGTGAGTCAGATACAAGGGGAGATAGAAGGGCAGGAAGACCCCCATTGAGATGGAGAGACTGTGTAAGACAAGCTTTGGATGATAGAGGAATGACTATAGATCAGGCAAGGGAAGTGGTAATATACAGGAATGAATGGAGAATGCATGTGAATAGATGAGTGAACATGTGGTCATTTGGGGGAAGGGGTCGGGCGTAAGTTGGACTAGATAATAGTCCATCAGATGCCTGGCCCGGGGAGACGGTTTATATGAAGGGTGCGCCTGGACGTGTGGTGTACGGGCTCGTGGTTTCGCTCTGCTGCATGTCTGCGGGCCGAGATGGGAACCTCTTCGGGTGGTCGGGGCCGGGTGACTGCTGGATGGACCTTGGTGACCCTGGTGTCTGGGTCTTCTTCTGGATGACCTAGATGTCTGTTAATGTGTATTTTGTTTTTCTGTGTTCATTGTTTTGTGTTGTGTTGTCCCTATCCTGGGTCTGTCTTGAATCCCCCCCCCCCCACAAAAAAAAAAGAAAAGTGGGGATTAGACCTGAGTATATGGATGGATGGATGAATATATTTCTCACTGCATACAATTGAACCACTACAGTAGCCTCACCAATATATCTATGGTTTAGTTTACTGAACTAAATAGGAGTAGAGTCGGACCCAATAGTTCCTGGCTAGCTTGCTGATAAACAGTGCAATGTTTTATTACAACAGTATCCACTTGTCTTGACACTCAAACGTTTATAATATCTCCTTAGCTCTTCAACTACACCAAGTAATTCATTGTGGTTAGAATTGTGTTTTGATTTATTTTTTTCAGCTCAGGACTTCTAAACATGAGCACGGTTTATAACATGCCGATTAACTCTCTAATTTCCTCAAATAGTTTCAAAACTGAAATGCATCGTCTAATGAACACCAGAATATATTAATGAATGGTGGTCTCGTTCACTGAAAATATTTATACTAACCCCAATTATTCACCACCATTTCCAACCACATTTGCTAATATATATATATGCATAATATATTTGTGTGTTAATCAATTTCACTCACTCATGCCATTAAATTTTAATTTCGTACCGTTCCAAATATTGTATCACTTCTGAATAAAACCAAAAAATCTAAGTGTAAAGAAAATTGCTATTAAATTAAATACACACTTGCTGTCAGAACATTATATAACACTGAATAAAATGCGCAATGGAGAGAAGAGTACATTGGAAAAGTCACCAAATATTAACGCTTAAATCTATCAGTCTAACTTTGAAGACACCGGGATTATAGCCACTGAAGAGCATTCGATTATGGAGGTAGTTGTTTTTTGTTTGGCTTTTTAATCTATTCTGTATTTGTTTTTATTTATTGTCCCCGCTATCAAGCTTATAAAAGCACCCACAATACCCCCCTTCCAGATAAATTTGTAAATTTTTCGATAAAGAAATGTTGCGGCTGAAGGCCGATTCCTCTTAAACTTCAGGCTCGCTATGGCTGGTAAGGAACAAATGAGACATATGCGGCACGAAATGTCTTAATAATGTAAAACAAATGGGTCGAAAGGTCTTAAAATCGAAAAATTAATTGGGCGAACGTCTTAAGATCTCAAAACTAAAGGGGTTAAACCTGAGGGAGAATGGGATCCAGAACAAACAACTAACTCCCCCTTAATGCCCACGGTGACAGTGTGTAATTGCATTCCGTGAAGAGTGTCGAAACAAAAACCTGGAGCCAGACAGAAAACTAGACCCACTTTTGATCTCTCTCAGTTCCAAGGCACGGAGGAAGGGGGCACAAAGAAGGCAATAATGGGGCAGTGTATAAAATATGTGCCTAAGGTGGAGATTATCAAACCTATATTGACCCCTCCTGTACCGGCGACGTATCCATTAGTTGATTTCAGCTACACTTAGACGATTCTATGAAGCTTAGGAAGGATTAATGGTAGCCAAAAGGAATAATTGAGATGGTCTGCAGCTTTTTATTAAGTAGATATCTATCCTAAGCTGAATAAAATCGTCTATTAGTTGCCAGAGTATAATAAAAAGGATGTTACCGGTACTGAATGAGATACAACTACTGCATTTGTTAATACTGAAACAAATATGAATTTTCTACGCTGTATTTTGTCAATTATTTGCGATTATCACTGCGTAAATAATCATAAATTTCGTCCGTTAGTTGCATTTGTGAATGCTAAATATCCAAATTATTTTGGTAATAGTTTTGTGGCCATAAATATTAGAGAATCTTTTTACCAAGTACGGAGCATTTTCTCGCTAGATACTCACTTGATTATAGAAATCAATTTAGCCTTCAGTCATAACAACTCACTGTGTTTAAGAAGCCGATCTTCCTTCCTTCCCTTCCCTGCCTTTCTTACGCTTCTTTCCCACTTTTTCTCATTATCTTTATCCCTCGTTTTTTCTTCTTGCTTAGTCTTCTCATCATTGCCGAATTTGATTGATATTATTCGTGTTTGTTTACTTGTTAGACTCGTATTTATCTCTGAGGAAGTTCTGTAACTAACTCTAACTCTCTCTCTCTCTCTCTTAAAACATACCCCCCGTTTACACCCGTCTAATTTACTCCTCGTTTACCGTCTCTTTCTACTTTCCCTTTCTGTCCTCTCTCGATTCACAGCACGGGGCCAAACTCTTCTCCAGCCTTGTCCTGTCCAAAAAAAGCACACCAGAAAGAAAGCCTTCTCTACCAAATAGGGTTTGCAATATATGTTACAAGTTATACTTAGGAATATATATTGTATATTAGAATATTTATACAACTCTGATACAGGTTTAGGTAATAGGCTGCAGTTTACGTTTACATTTACGTTTACTTTGAGGGACCAGCAGAGGGCCGCTCTCGGGCGGCATGATATGCGTGGGTTGTGCTTTTTAGGACTAATGGTTGGGGACAGGATCAGGATTAGGGATGTAATCATTGGTGATCCTTGATCTAAATGAATCAAGGGTGGGGCTATTAACTACATGAGATGGGAGGTGATTCCACTCTTGGATGCTGCGGAGAAAAAAATATTGTCTAAATATGTCCGTGCTTGCCTGATATGTGTGGTATTTTAGGTTGTGGCTGCGTCTCGTAAATCGCATACTTGTAGGGTGTAAATATATATCTTTGTCTATGTCTACTAAGTAGTTGGTGATTTTATATAACATCTGTTGTCTGTGCATTTGTCTTCTTGTTGCAAGTGGGACGAGTTTAATGTCTTGTTTGAGCAAAGTGACAGATGTAGTGTGTCTGTAATCACGTTTGATCCATCTTGCAGCTTTGTTTTTTATGGCCTCTAATTAATTTATATTGTTGTGAGTGTGTGGATCCCAGACGGTGTCGCAGTATTCTAAGTGTGTCCGAACAAGTATTTTAAATGCTAGAATTTTGATGTTTGCGTTACACTTGGTGAGATTCCTGCGCAAGAAGCCCAGGGCCCTATTAGTCTTTGCTCTGACGCTGCTAACGTGAGTGGTCCACCTCATGTCCGCTGATATGTGGACCCCCAAATATTTGTGGGAGGGAACAGTATCCAAAAATGTGCTATGGAGTTTGTAGGAGAATGGGATTTACTAACGTCACATGTAATTCAGCAGGCGACTATACAACCCTCATAGTTCCAGGCGACACAAAGGTCAGTTTCCAGTCAGCAAATCCCTGTGTTAATTTGAAAACACCCCTACCCCATTCTTAGGTCACGTTGAAATACATCACATCTCAGAGATCACGTTGGGTGGAAAGTTACACTTGAAGCCTCATACTGCTGATAACGATTTTAACTAGTTACAGACATACCCCAGGCACCGAGGTTTAGGGTAGATTGAGAGATCCTTACACATAATTATGCTTACAAGATCTCATACCAATAACAGGGAAGGCGTGCACAGCAGAAGCTATACATCACAGGACAATTCTATAGTTCCACAGACATTGCAACATAGACTCAACACACCATACTTCTAATATTGTTCCTGTAATTCATTGTTCCTGTACTCAACGTTTGTATTGATTCATGTGTTATACAACACCGTTCTCACATGTAAAAACAATTAATTACAGTGCGAGTTGTGAGATGCCAGCTAGTTTATTTTTGTTCTCCAGCAACTCAACTATTAGACTAACCGTTACCAATTTAAAGTATAGCTTAACGTTACCAAACCCAACAGAACAGAGCATATATAGTTAAGTTAGCACTTGTTGAACTTAATACCAGTCTGGTTAAACTCCTCTTTACATTGGAGTGATGAGTGGTGGTCATTGTTGGAAATACATACTTCCCACTTTTGTGTGGGCTATAATTACGCACAGTTATGGTTTTGTGTGGGCTATAATGACGCACAGTTATGGTTTTGTGTGGGCTATAATGACGCACAGTTATGGTTTTGTGTGGGCTATAATGACGCACAGTTATGGTTTTTGTAACGTGTTCTAAACAATGCTGGAGTTTGTGAGAAAAAATGTGGAAATTCCCAGATATATTACTTTTGTGATCATAATTACTGTATAGTATTGTATACATTGTCTACATATTTGAGGGAAGTATGTCTAATACAAACGATTATTTCCTCTTGATTGTATGATGCAGAAGTATTGTTCCCATAGTTAACGCAAAATTAATAACTAACTCAGGATGTTGTGTTATTTTATCAAATCAATACCTCACACCACCTATTACCTCTTTCTTAGTGAATATATAATCACAAACATTATCGGAAAATTCGCTCATGGCTGAAATATTGATGTGGTTAAAATGACAAAATATATATATTTAAGTACAAAGAAAAACAAACAACAACAGATATATTGATCCTTTTGAGGATGCTTGCAGCTAAACTACTTAAGCTATGTGAGAAAAAGATAAAGGTATCAATAACAAGTGGTGCTATTCGTTTGTAAATGCAGTTAATCGTGGATTAAGAGCGATATATTTATCTAGGCGTCTGTTGAAAGTTTCAACAGTACTGCATTCAATGACATTACTGGGTAGTCCATTCCATAGGTTTACTATTCAATTGAAAAATAAATGCTTTACCTCATGGGAGTTAAAATGCTTTCTGATTATCTTTCAACCATATCCTCTAGTGTAATTAGAATGATTGATTGTGAAATATTTGTTGAAATCCATATTGTCAATACCTTTAATAATTATAAACACTTGAATTAGGTCCCCGTTCAGCTGGCGCTTTGTTAAACTGAACAGATTTAACTCTTTTAGACGCTCTTCATATAACTTTTTTGTCACTCCGCTATATTCTCTCTAGTTAATCTATGATGCTATATTCTCTCTAGTTAATCTATGATGCTATATTATCTCTAGTTAATCTATGTCCTTTTGATAATATGAACACTAAAACTGTACACAGTATTCCAGAAGGGAGTGAACCAATAAATGATATAAGGTGAGAACAGCATTTTCAGATTTGTATTCAATATTGTGTTTGCTATTTTGGTATCATCTGAAAATTTTGAAATTGTACATGAAAGATCATCATCAATATCATTAATACATAATTAGAATAGAACGGGTCCAAGCACTGACCCCTGTGGCACACCACTTGTGACATTTTTCCAGTATGAGGCTTTACTGTTTATTACTACTCATTGCTTACGCAAAATAAACCAATTCTCAAGTACATAACTAATTAATATAATAAGAAAAAAATACTATTAAAATTACTTAGGCTTGTAAACATATCAATGGCACTTTTATTTATTATGAAATAGTATCTCAGATAATTTATCTTACTATTCTATGATTATTATTTCTCCCTTTGGATCTCCTTTATCTCCTCACATCATTATACAGTTAATCTAGTGTTTGGAAATTATGATTGTAAGGGTTCTTTATTAATCTATTATGATTGTAAGGGTTCTTTATTAATCTATTATGATTGTAAGGGTTCTTTATTAATCTATTATGATTGTAAGGGTTCTTTATTAATCTATTATGATTGTAAGGGTTCTTTATTAATCTATTATGATTGTAAGGGTTCTTTATTAATCTATTATGATTGTAAGGGTTCTTTATTAATCTATTATGATTGTAAGGGTTCTTTATTAATCTATTATGATTGTAAGGGTTCTTTATTAATCTATTATGATTGTAAGGGTTCTTTATTAATCTATTATGATTGTAAGGGTTCTTTATTAATCTATTATGATTGTAAGGGTTCTTTATTAATCTATTATGATTGTAAGGGTTCTTTATTAATCTATTATGATTGTAAGGGTTCTTTATTAATCTATTATGATTGTAAGGGTTCTTTATTAATCTATTATGATTGTAAGGGTTCTTTATTAATCTATTAATGAACAGTGTTGTGATTCTGAGTAAGCCTTCTTAACCCTTCCCGCCCGGGCAACCTTTCTAAATGACAGCGCTCGTATCCGGGTGATCTGGCTGAAAATTTACACAAGTAAACAAAGGCTTATCCCCGTTCATACAATAG
The DNA here is from genome assembly GCA_032716605.1 of Paralithodes platypus. Taxonomy (NCBI): domain Eukaryota; kingdom Metazoa; phylum Arthropoda; class Malacostraca; order Decapoda; family Lithodidae; genus Paralithodes; species Paralithodes platypus. Next base: position 14,440,077 of record CM064579.1, read on the forward strand.
CTACACTATTCAAACAAACGTCGAAATTTATTCCTTACCTTGTTGTGTAGACTGGTGTTGAGTAGAGCTCTCTAGCTCAATTGGTTCAGGAATTATGGCGATGTTAGTGGAGGTAACTTTTGGCGAGTATTTACCTAGACCCGTCCGAACGCTCAACTGCGGCTCCGGCTACGACGCACTATTGCACTCGTCGCCCCACCCGCAATTATGCCGGGAAACAATTTGAGTGTTTTTATTGTTTATTCTGCCAATTATTATAATTATTATGTTATTTTCACTGAATGAAGTTATTTTTGTGTCTCACATGTACTTTTATTGTTATTATATTCTTAGTGTCACTTTCACTGGACTATGATAATTGATAGTGTCATTTTCACTGTAATGTATTGCTAGGTAAGCTATATAGATTTTAGTGTCACTTTCACTTGTTCATATTGTTATGAAGGCACTTATTTTTAGTTATTTGTGTCTCTTTCACTTTTACTCAGTTTTATTATTATATATAGTTCACTTTAACTGGACTAGGATAAGTGATAGTGTCATTTTAACTTATTTATTGTTAGGTAAGCTAAAATGTAGATTTTAGTGTCACTTTCACATGTTCATATTGGTTTGAAGGCACTTATTATTAGTTATTTCTGTCTCTCACTTTTACTCAGTTTTATTATTATTTATAGTTCACTTTCACTCGACTAGGATAATTGATAGTGTCATTTTCACTTATTTATTGTTAGGTAAGCTATACTATAGATTTTAGTGTCACTTTCACTATCATTGTCACGGGCACTTCAATATTGGACTAATGTGAAACTGGTTGAAGCACAGTGCCACTTCACACTCGAGGCATTCCCATGTGGTTTTTGTGGCTTTACAGGGTCTGCGAGTTGTTTGGCTACACACATGGCACCTCTTCTGACTCCTAGCATTACCACCTGGTACTTTGGGAGGAAGGGGTGGAGCTGGTGCTTCCTGAAGTAGTCGGCACATGCCGTGCGGTCCAGCCGGCCTGGTCTTTGTAGTGGTCTCCCGGCTGTAGCATGTTTTCCCAGGAGCTAAAGTATCACCTGCTTGTGGAACTTGCGCAGTGACTTGTCCTTCTTGGCTCTGGGAGTATTCAGTCGGTAGATATTGTAGGCATTGAGGGCCGACATATCTACCGTATGCAGAACAAACTTCTTGTACCACCTGCAAGATGTTTGCAGGCAGTCGATGAAGCCCATCTGCATGTCGGACTTATCGATGAGACGCATGTTGAGATTATAGTCCAGAACAGCAGCTGGTTTCTGGACGGGGTTTTTGGTCTTCCTGTCCACCTTCCCTGTGGCGACCATCTCGGCTTTGTGGCATGTGGTGAGGAGGTTGACCTTCCGCTGGTCATGCCAGTGGATAGAGAGGATGGGGCCACTCTTCTTGTGAAAGACCTACGTCTTCTTGGGCTTGGTAGGGTACACTGGCAAGCCCTTCCTCTTGGCCTTGACTGCCGACAGTTCCGGTCTTGCGGTCATGGAGGTACTTGGTGAGAATGGGCGACGTATAGTAGTTGTCTGTGTACAGGATGTGGTTCTTGTGGAAGTGTTTTTCCACCATCTTCTGTACGACAGCACCGCCAAATCCAATGTAGGGGTCAGTTACAAGCTCGCCACCACTGCCGCTGTAGACCACAGAGTCCAGCACATACCCCGTCTTGCAGTCGCAGAGGACGAAGAGCTTGATGCCAAAACGGTGTCTCTTCGACGGGATGTACTGTCGGAAATGCAGCCTACCACGGAACAGGACCAGAGACTCGTCGAGACACATCTTCTGAAATGGAATCAGGTAGGTGGTAAACCGAAGACGTATCATGTCAAACAGCTTCCTGATTTTCCATTGCTGGTCGGGAAGGTGGACATGCATGTTGTTGGTCAGGTGGAGATACAACAAGATGTCAAAATACCCGTCCCTGGACATGTATTTTCCGAATGCTGAGTTGTGATGAGGTCGGCAGTTATCCAGTAATCGGCCAATGCATGTTTCCTGATATGTGTCATCAGCATAGTCAGTGCCAGAAAAACATACATTTCTGACACAGTGACAGGTCGCTATGCCACCATCTTAGCACTGGTCTTCCTGCCAAGAAAGTTAGAACAGATTTCGTGGTGGTTGTTAGTTTCCTCGACGAGGTATTCCATGACCTCGTTGTCATAGAAACCACAAAAAAGTTCACTGGGGGTTGCATCTGGGCCACAGGGATATGCTGCTGTCACCCCTGAGCCTATCTGCTCCTCGTCAAAAGTAGGACAATCTGGCTCGAAATCTGCGAAATTCTGGCGAAGAAGTGACCGGGCGTGGTGGGCGGGAACCTGCGGCGGGTGGAACAATGGGAACCTCAGCCTCGGGAGTTGGACTCCTTTTGCGGCGAGCCGAAGGCTTCTCCGCTCCAAATAATGCTCTTCGATGTGATGAGGGCTGTGGCACAGTGTAGGAGGACAATGCCGCACCACTAGTACCACTTGAAGAGGCCCTTTGCTCATCCTGAGGGAGAGATGAAGCCAAGGGATGTGGGTGACCCGCGCGGCGTCGGGACAAAGGAATGCGGGTGGTCACTAGACCAGGGTCGGCGTCATTGTCACTATCACTTTTATCGCCTTCCCTTGCTTTTTCTGCTGCCCTGCATGCTTTTTGGCAGCACTTTTCACCAATGTTTTCTTATAAAAGTATTTACCCACCTTCAAGGGCGTACGAGCAGGCAAGGGGGAAGGGGAAGTTCCCGGGGTAGGCCTAGGCTCAAGCACACTCGGAAGTTCTATTTCACCTTCCTTCACCACTTCTACATCAGGGTCCTCACTACTATCTCCTCCCTCAAACAAATCAACATTATCATCACACTCAAACCCCACAAAATCATCATCTTCACTCGCACTAATTAATTTTTCTGTCGATCAAGCTTTCGCCACTGCATTCTTCGATGGCAAAAAGTTATCTCTCTATCACACTATCACTCAATAAAACCTTTACTTTCTTACGTTTAGTCTTTTTCTCGCTTGCAACAGGCGTCGACGTAGCTAGCGGGGTAGCAGTGGGGCACGCAGGAGGTTGCAGGGAATCGGACGCGTCGGAAGACATTTTTTTGCTATAACTCGCTATGGTGGGCACGTACGAACTGATAACGGTAGTAGTTGAGGCTTGGTGGCGCTTCGATCACACCTGCAAAGGAAATTTTCGCGGCGTGGATTTCAAAGCACGCTTTCAAGCATATGGATTTTAAAATGACACCCGGGCTCCGGCTCCTTGGCCGCACTGTCATTTTAAAATGATACCCGGGCAGGAAGGGTTAATCCATATATTCTTCATATGCATAATACTATTGTATCAAAGAGACAGCAAAGCTAATATAAGCATCATTCAAAATTATTACAAACAAATTACGTTTTGGTTTGTGTTGATGGAAAACATTAGAATATAAAAATACGCCCCTGGGGCACATCACAGAGATGACGATGAAACTGAAATTAGCAGGGCTAAATTTCGTGTCGAGTAGAAATGTCATTACCGACTTTGGTTTAGACTAATTATTATCCTAATAAAAATATGCTCTACGAAGCAGAAGTTGAGAGACTTGATAATTAAAGGCGAGAGTCGATCAAGACCACAGGAAGGTCGGTCTGGAGGGTTGGTAATATTGTAGGTGATGGTGAGGGGAATCCTGATAATAATAAAAATGATAATAATAATAATAATAGAAGTAATAATAATAATAATAATAATAGTAATAATAGTAATAATAATAAAAATAATAATAAAAATATTAATTATTATTATTATTATTATTATTATTATTATATGAATTAAATGAATGATGATGGATAGTGTGAACAAATTTGTGTTCTTCTTTCTATGTGCATGTAAGAGACAAAAGGTCAAAGCTGTTTGTTTGGTGTAGTGGAATGGATAAGAGGAGGAAGTGTTTGTGAGAGCTAGCTGGAAAACGCTCTGTGTAGGTGAGACAGAAATAGTAAGGGAAGCCAGTCAAATGAAACAGGAGCTCCAGCAACATCCTAGCACATGCCTACAAGGCCTCCCCTGGGTAT